>CAUYRH010131558.1:0-10685 GCA_963574655.1 Perodicticus potto | reverse complement strand
GTCCGGCTTTAACAACCCCCCCCCCCCCGGTCTCCCTGCTCTCAGCTGGGTCCTTTCTGCTGCTTGCTTCTTCCACCCTGCAGCTCCTCTTAACACAAAACCCTTCCCCCTTGACCTCCTCATGTGAGGAAATGGCTCACTCTGGTGTTTGTTCTGGGGCAGCCGAGACTCCACGCCTGTGAGATGGGTCCCTCGAATTGGAGCCCTGCTGCTCTGCAGGGAAGAGTTGGCTGCACATCAGCCTCTTTCTTCTCATTCGTGCAGAGGAACTTGAACCTGGCCAGCAGAACCCTCATGAAGCAGGCGACATCGGCCGCTACCCCGTGCAGGGCGGGCTGCTGCGGGAGGAGTGTTTCCCCTGGACTCTGGGGAGGCGAGCTGGCCACGTGTCTCACTGTGCCGTTTATGTGAAAGTGACCAAGAGGGAAGTCGTGTTTGGTTTTGCTTTTTAAATAGATATTCTTTGAGAGCATTTTTGTGCAGAAGTACAGAAAGCCCCGTGTTCCTCCACCCTTACCCGCTGCCCCTCATGCACAGTTCTCCTTATTATTATCTGGCGCTAATGTGGTAGCTGCTTCACAACTGATGAGCCAACATCAGGACGTTATTATGAACTAAATCCACGGTTTGGTTTAGGGTTCAGGCTGTGCGTCACTGTCCTCAATGCGCGATGTTGTGTATCCACCCTATGGTGTGGTGTGTAGGACTTTCTGCAACTCCAGCTCGCAACCTCCCGCCCTTGCCCCAAACCCCTGGTGACTACTGACCTTTTGCTATCTCTATAGTGTTTCTTTTTTTCTCTTTCAAGATGGGAAAGAATGAACTGTACATGTAGGAGAAAGGAATGTCACCCAAAAGAAGAGAACTTGGAGAATTCAGGAAAGAGAGGATACACTTGACTAAGTGTCCTAGGAAGCCGAGGGCAGGTGGCGCAATGTGGAGGAGATGGGGGTCAGCGAGGGCTGAGGGCAGCGAACTGAGGGAAGACGGTGGGCTCTTTCAGTGCAATTGCAGGGCTAGCTCCCGGCAGGGCGGGGTTGGTGAAACTGTCTCAGGGGGATGGAGAGAGGAGCGGGTGGGGATGAATGACAAATACGTTGGCTCCTGGCTGGGCTGGCACAGCAGAGGACAAGAGGCGAGAGGTTGGCGGATGCTGTGGCTGGTGGGAACATGAAGGCCGTGCAGGCTGGCAGGGGGTGACAGGGTCTGCCCAGAGCATACCATCTCCTTCTCAGGTCCCTAATGCCACCTCCTGTGTCACTAATCCTGACTACATCTGGACAACACAGAACAGTCAAGTGACCCTTCCACTTCACAGAAATTCAGATTTAATCTCTATTTCTCTCTGTGCTGGGAGCTGAGCTAGAGATTTTAAATAACTAGAACAAATGTGAACGATTCCTCTCCAGGCTCTTTCACCCTTGAAATATGTGCCTAGAACAAATGTCTCTGTGCAAAACATCTCTCTCCAAAGAATTCTTTCAATTCCTTTTTTTTGAGGGGCGGTGGTTAACATTCTGTGTTTTCATAAAAGCCATATTCCATGAGTGTGATTCTGCAGTGCTCTCTCAGAGCCAGGTCTATTTTTTAAAAAGCATTTGGCACTCTGAAGTATTACATGTGGCTTAGTGAAAACAGCAATATGCAGAGATTCAAAAGATGTCACTCCATGTTAGGTACAAAACGTGATCAGCCTTAATTATTCTCCAACACAAACACTGACTTCAGCAGTTGGGCTGCAGGACGCAGGGCATCTTTGTTGGAGGGAGGGTCTGTCTTTCACGTTGCCTTCAGGACTCGAGTGCTCAGTGACTTCTGAGCTGCCCATCAAGAAAAAGAGAGAAGGAAATAAAATCGTGTCCTTGGCACGCAGACTAGTGACCAGTGGGATCGGGTAGGATTCCCTGAGTGCAGCCCTGCCCCTGGCAGAATGGACCCTGTCAGCTATCTTTGTGCTGGTGCCACCCACGGGCAGAGCCTTGGTGTCCACACAGGCCTCCCTCCGTCTTTATTGACTACCCCCCTCTTGTGCTCTCAGGGACCCTCTCGGGTCCCAGTAGAGAGGACCATTATCACCCTCTTCTACAGACTGACAAAGGAAGCCCTGGGAGTGGAGGAGATGGGCGCTGAACCAGGCTGCTCTTTCTGCAGGGCCCGTGAGTGTCAGCCCTGAGCAGCTGCCACAGCAGTAGGGAAAATATACCATGGTCTTGCTTTGTGCCCCACCAGGCCAGAGCCAGGCCAATGTCAGCTGCTAGAATTGCAGTCTGAGGTTGTTCACAGAGGTGCAGGCCGGCCAGGCACTCAGCTTGCTGAATTCTTATGGAAACGCATGTAAGCACCTATCCTAGGAAAAGGCTAATGGGTCTCGAGCACAGTAAAAAGTCAACCAGAAGGTCTGTAAACTAATGCCAGTTGATTGACAGCTTTCCACCAGTACACAAGTGTTTGAAAGCCAGCCACCAGTGACAGTCCCTCTTTTCTGGCAGCAAACCTGTCAGTGACAGTCCTAGCCTCTGAAAGCCAGCCAATCAACAATAGCACTGCATTTCTGAAAGCCAGCCAATTAATGGAGCCCCATCAAAAATCAGCCAATAGATAATCCTGCTTTTCTGAAAGCCAGCCAATCAGTGACAGTTCTGTTCTTCTCAAAGCCAGCCAATCAGTGACAGTCCCACCCTTCTGAAGCCAACCAGTGACAGTTCTTTTCTTCTCAAAGCCAGCCAATCAGTGACAGTCCCACCCTTCTGAAGCCAATCAGTGACTGTCTGGCCTTCTGAAAGCCAGCCAATCAGTGATAGTCCCGCTCTTCTCAAATCCAGCCAATCAGTGACAGTTCTGTTCTTCTGAAAGCCAGCCAATCAGTGACAGTCCTGCCTTTCTGAAAGCCAGTCCATGAAACCAGTATCACCCTGGTGACTGGGATGCCACAGCTGAGGGACCAGGTGTCCCTGCTGCAGACTGGCTGTTCTCCAGCACTTGGCAGCCTCTGGCATTTTGATGTGAGGTGGGAGCACATACTTGAGGGAAGCCATGGGCATCGTTTGTGCAGATAGCCTTCAGGCCAGGTGCTCTAATTCCACCAAGTGGGGCCAAAGGACAGAGTGAGGCAATGAGGACTGCCCCGAAGGGCTGCCAGGCAGCCAGCCCTGCATGCACGGCACCAGTGTCACAGGCAGGGAAGTGTCCCCCAGTCCTCTGTTCAGCGAGGCTATTTGCTGCAGCAGCCCCCATGGCCCAGGGGCTCCAATGGGTAGGCAACGTGCAGAGGGGCCGGAGAGCTGGGTGAGAGTCAGGTGCTGCTCCCTGGGGAGGTTCCTTCTGGAAGCAGTGACTGACCTGAGTCTTGCTGAGTGTGAGGTCCAGGGAGCTGCTGGCTGTCTCCGAGGACTCCCGAGGCTGCTGCCCATTCACAGTCTCTGCACACAAGACCTTGACTCGGTCGCCACATCCCTCTGCTTTCCTCCCGCAGGCCATGACTCTCCTGCTGCTGACCCGGAGGCTTGCCTCGTCCCTAGGACCTCCCCTACCTCTGTCCCCAGTACCTTCCCCTGGCCTGTGTCCTCAGCACTACCATCCCCCTGCCCCCAGTCTGGCACCTGCCTCCCTCCACATCCCAAATCCATGGTGAAGTTTCAGCGATGCTGATGCAAGTCTCCAGGGTGTGGCTGTGGCACCAGTGTCCTCTGTGGGCCCTTTGAGGGTGACAGAGTACCGGCTGGTGTGGCATGTGACAGAGGGAAGTGAGGCTGAGAGAGGGGCCAGGAGTCCAATGGCTCTCAGAGAGAAGGTACTGCAACCCAGGGCCAGCTAGGTTTCCTTCCATCTGACCTAGCCCCTCTGGCCATGCCCTGTGTCCCCAAACGCAATGTCCCCAGACCCATCCCCTCTGACCATCCACACTTGATGTCCCCAGATCCAGCCCCTCTGACTGTCCATGCCTGGTGTCCCCAGACAGCTTCTCTGTCCACACCCAATGTCCCCAGACCCCTCTCCTCCTGCACCGAGGGCTCCGGGAGCTCCCTCTGGTGCTGACCTGCCCAGCCCACATGGGGTCTGCGGCCAGCAGAGGAGTGTGGTGGATCATCTGCCTACTGATGGTTGGTCCCTGCAAATGGAAACTGCCTGATTAGCAGAATGTTAATTTTAAATGCACTTGAGGTGATGATCTTTCAGCACAGAGCTCCCATCACATGTGCAGTCCTACGCTGGGTTCTGAGGACGCAAAGTGAGGGAGAGCAGAGACAAAGAGGGACAAGGGACCCCGTGCTCAGGTCCCGTGCCTGCTAGGATGGGTCGGGGCTCCAGGGAGGGGTGCTGAGGGACATGAGGGTGGTACCCCAGCACAGGACCCCCGCGGCGGGACTCCAGGAGAGCTCTTTGTGGGAGGAAGGAAGGGGAGCAGGAGTGGGGGCAGGTCCTGCTTGACCCGCAGTGGCCATGAGCACAGTGGGGCTCCCACTGTGCCCTGTTTCATGGCGGTGCCCAGGGACACAGGTGGGGGCTAGGGATCCTGGGAGGGGGTGTTGGGTGAGGCCTGTGTGTGGCTGCCCTTTCACCTCCTCACTCTCCAACTGGGTGAGCTGCTGACACGGGCTCCAGACCACTGCTCTGGGCCCCCAGAGGCCCCCTGAGGACCTCTGGCCACCCCAGTTGAAGGGTCTTGAGTTGTTAGTCGGAATTGGACTTGGAGCTCAGGAGAATGGCACCTGGCGTGGTGTTCCACTGAGGCCTTCATTTCTGATTTAATCATTTGTAATTTCATGGGAATCAGCACAAATAAATGGGACAGTCGTGGTTTAGGCCGGAGTATCTGGCTCCACTGGGCTTCTCTGGAGGCAGACCTGCTTTGGTTATTCGGGTGACCCGATGTGTTTCCTGCCCTTGGGCTGGGGCAAAGGACTCAGCTTTCCTGTTGGTGACATGACGTTGTCAGGCTGGGGACATGTAAGTTCTGTTCTAGCTATAAAATTGTCCTTCTGGGTTTCTGGCAAAACAAGACTCTGGAATTGCCAGAACCAGCTAAAAGCACCTTGTGGGTTTGGTTCCAAGGTCTGGATGTGGAAGAGGGGCCTGGACCCTGCTATGGCTGGGAGGCGGGAGAGCCCGGTCTCTGAGGGGGGCTTTGTGTGGAGCAGGGGCCAGGCTGACGGGAGGGGTCTGCACTGACCCTGAGGTGCAGTGGGCTGGGGCCCCCTGCTTCTCTTTCTCTCCTCGGGGTTCCAGGTTTTTATTTGTTAGCGCTGTGGGTTTTTTTGACTGTCAAGCTCTGGACATGGCCACATGGAGATGTAGGGAGACAATTCTGGATACCAGCCAGCAAATTGGCCTTTTCAGCTTTATCTTAATTTGCCAGAAATGCTCCCCTTCTCACCCTAAGCATTTCACTAGATGCCGAAAACCTGACGCCCTAATGTAGTGGATTGCAATTATTCTAAATTGGGCAGAAAAGCACATTTCGGAGACTTTCCCCCCATCTGTCTAACTTGGAGGTTCTGCTGTTTGTAATGACTCATTTCTTTAGCACAGAATCCTGGACCAAGAGGAATTTTCATATTTAATCTTTGCTCTTCCATTGTCTGGAAGCTCCGAGCTGCCCCTTGCCCAGGGCCAGGGCTTTCGCTTTGAGGACAGACCCAGAGTGCCCCGGCCATGGGGTCACAAAAAGACCCCCATTTGGGCTATGCCAGATCTGAGAGCGTCTATCTAAGAGACTCTTCTCAAGCTCCCATGGGGGCGATGCCTGAGGACAGATGGAGTCAGGAGGTGGGGCGGTCAGGCGATGAGGGAGGGAGAGGCAGAGGTGGGTCTAAGGCAGGTGTGGGAGATGCTGACTCTGCCACTGCTAATTCTCCCCTCATGGCCCGTGTCAGCTTTTAACAGTAACCAAAGCCCATGCCGTAGGGACTGTTTGCACGTGACATGTCCTGTCACACCCAAGGGACAACTTGGCAGGGTCCCCACTGTCCTCTCTTTGCTCTATCTTGGGCTGAGTCACGTGCTCTGGGTCACTTTGCCAGATGGTGGGGGGGCATGAGGTGTGGCCCCAGGGGCCCTGCACCCCTTGCTCCCCTGTCGGAGATCGGCCATGGAGGGACTGGTGGTGGGGTGACCTGGACATTGCTAAGGTCACTGCTGAGCTATCTGAATGGCCCGTTGTCACTGGACTTGAAGCCCCTTCAGACACTTCTTTAAATTGAGGTGAAGTTCACATAACAGAAATGAACCATTTTAAAATATATATTTCAAAAGCATTCAGAGCGTTCATATTGTGCAACCTCCACTTCTATTAGGCTCCAGAACACTTTCATCACCCACAGAAAACCCTGCCCTGAACACTGACTGGAGGCCGCTCTTAACGTCCCTGGGGCTTCTGGAACACAGAACGGAGACCATTCCCTCCAGGGAGGACGGGGACTCCCAGGGAGGTGCTGAGTCTGGCTCTTCTCCCAACTCAGAGGTGCCCGAGATGGCTCGGCGGCCACGCTCCAGGCCACTTGGGTTGATGTGAGGACAGCGCGTGGTGCGCCTGACTGCGTGGACCCGTTCCCTCCTCTGTTCTTCTAGAGGCTGTGTGGCCTTGGGCAAGTGACTCAGCTTCTTTAAGAAGGAACTTCTATTAATACCAACTTTGCAGGCTGAGGTGGGGCCACGTGGGGTCCGCCCATCAGAACGGTCCAGAGGCTGTCCGCATGGCAGTGTCCCCTGTCCTCCCTTCTTGGAAGGGGACCTCACACTGGTGTGGAGGTGGCAAATAGGCAGACGGAAGAGGGAATCTGCCTTGGGTTCTCTTTCCGTTTGGTGCCTTTTGGTGAGCTGATACCAAAGGCGGTTGGGGACAATGTTCTCCTGGACGAGGGACTGTGCTGGTCCTGAGGCTGCTCCTGCAGGTGGGGGGGAGAGGTTAGTGTTTTAACAGAGAGAGAGAGAGAGGGGAGGATGATGGAGAGCCAGAGAGGTCTCCAGGACTTGGGGTGCCCCGCCTGTGGGAGCGGCCACCTCTGTCTCCTCCCTGTGGGCTTGCTGTGCCCCCACACCCCCACATCACACTGGCCCAGCCCTGCTGCATTGCCCATCTGGAGGACACTCTGATGACACAGGCGGATTGACACCTCAGGACCACCCTGGCTGCAGCCCTGCCCGCTTGTTGCTGTGGGAACGCTCTCTCGGGTGGGAAGCTCACTGGCTTCCCTGGCAGCTGTGTCCAGAGCCCACACTGGGTGAGCACACACCCTGATTAGCCCCTGTTGATTTGAACCCAAATCTGAGCTCCTGGAGGAGGTGAGAGTCCACTGAGGTGAGGAAGGCCGAGAGGCTTAGCGAGGCAGCCAATTCGTAGGGTCCGTGTTGGTCCAAAGCCACGTGCAGGTGGGGCTGGGGGATGCCTGCTGGTTCACTGAGGTGGTCAGTCCCTGCGGGGCTCTCCTAAGATGCAACAGCCTTAAAGTTTTGAGGATTTTCTGTTTCCAAAGTGAAGGCTCCTTGCTAGGCTAGACTGTCAGTCCTCAGAGGACAAAGCAGATCTGATTCACTCAAAAAATCCAATATTCAACTGCACTTTCTCCTGGGCAGACTCAGTCCCCAGATCTGACTCATGAGTGTCTCCCGATGGCCGCTCCAAGGTGCCGCTACGCGGTGTGCAGGGGTCACTGCTCGGAATCAGGATGTGGGGGCAGAGGGCAGCTTGCACAGGGTGAATGCATGTGGCAAACGTGGGCCGTGCTGGGAGCTGCATGCTCCACATTGGAAACATGTCTGACTGCAGCCCTACACGTCCAGACTCGAGGGGACCATCAGAGCTGCATTTTAAATATTTACCCCTAAATATACAAAGAATAGGAGGATGAGTCTAAGAACCGATAAACTAGGATATTCCTTTAAAATGGCCCTCTGTCTTTAATATTATAAAATGAAGACTTTATTATTGAAAAGCTACCACATATGGGAGCCCCAGACACTCCCACAAACAGGGAACAGGATGGAGGCTCCACGTGGGCTAGGAAGGGGCCATGGAACCCCAGTCTTTTAGGCTAGAAGAACGTCACTGTTAGGGCAGAGCGTGCTGACTCTGCAGGAAAATTAGATTTTCTACATTAAAAAATTTGTTTCCCCTTTTTGTTCTTTTTCCCCTGGAAGCCTCCAGTTCTAATCAGGCTTCTCAGGACAGCCTTAGGGGGAGCAGAAAATAGGTGTGACATCTATTAATTCAGAGTTATGGCACAGACGTCCCCAGGCTGAGGGATGGTCCCAGGAAGGCCGGGCCAGCCGTGTGCTGCGAGGGTCTGACAAGGGCTCTCCCGGAGAGGAACAGCTGGCTTTTCACTCTGATCAATTCCTGTGGTGTAAACACTCCCACTGCAATGACAAGCTGCCCATGTGAGCTCAGTGCGGAGTTGGGAAGGGACCAGTATGGTCTGTTCTGGGGCTGTCAGGAGCTGGCCAGGAGGTCATTGCAGGCTCTGGTGTTGGGAACTCAGGGTCTGGACACAGCATTTGACTGTAAGTCCTTATTTATCTGAAGCAAAGGTGGGATCAGCCATCCTAGCCCCTAGTGGTCTGAGAGGACAGGTGTGTGTGTGTGTGTGTGTGTGTGTGTAGGAGAGAGGCAGGGGGAGAGTGGGAGAGAGAGAGACTGAGGGGAGAAATGGGGAGGGGGCTCCGTGTTCACATGTCTGTCACCTGCACCAGGAGTCTTGCTGTGCAGAGGCACTGGGAGGGCCTGTGCACACCAGGCTCATGACCCACATTTTGCCCATTATTTCTTGTGGGGACACTGCCCCGAGGGCTTGGCAGAGAGTGGGAGGAGACCCCTGCGCTCTGTTCCTCCACCTGCAAAGACACCCCCCATCTGCCCCCTGCGCTGCCCCCAGCAATCTGCTGGCAAGTGGGTGGCTTCCAGGCCTGATGTGCAGCTGGTGCCCCCCTCGCCCCTCCCCCCACCCCCGTGGAGACCCTGCAGTGTTTTGGAACCAGTCTGACCTCTGAGCGTGGAGGTCAGGCTGTGTCTCCCATGGCAGGAAGGCTGTGACAAAGGGCACCAGAGCTGGGACTCCATCGGGCTGGATCTGTCCTTCTCACGCCCAGAGACGTCTCGGAGGTTCCATCCTGGGTCTGTGGCAAGCGCTGGCCTCCCCTCGGTGCAGGTGGGCCTGTTACTGTGTCCCACGTGCTTGGATAGGACAGGCGTGTCCCAGAGACTGTTCCTTTTCCTCCTTTCCTTTCTACTTTTCCAGGGAGGGGCTGTCTGCCCAGGGTGCTGAGGGTTTGGCCTCCATTCTGTCATCCAGCAGGCAGCAGGGACATGGTGGGGCTGCTGCCATCTGGCTGGGAGAGGTGAGGGCCGGGGACACTCAGCTGCCCTCTGGCTCTGGAGAGTTGTGGGGTTGTTCCCAGAGGTACCACATGGACAGGACATGAGGCAGACAGGCTGGTGTGACCTGGATGCCCAGGGGAGCAGAGTGACCTGTGAAGGTCATGGGGGAAGGTGGCAGGTTCCCCGCCATTGAGCACAGTGACAGGCTGCTCAGAAACAGGAAGCAGGAGAGGAGGGCCTGACCAGGAGGGACGCTGCTGGGACAAGGAAACCTGACCCTACCAGAGAGATTCAAGGGGAGGGAGGGAGCAAAGGTTTGGTGAGAGATTTTCTGTGCCAGGGAAACAGAGCTGACCTGCCCGGAGTTAGAGCCCCGGGATGATGCCCCAGAAGCAGTGGGTGGTAGGATCCAGACTCTGCAGAGTTCAACAAATACTGTCACATGTAAATGACCCACAGCTGTGCCAGCCTTTGTCTTGGTGAATCCTCAGGACAGGGCTGTGAAAGAGGCATTTTTGTGGTCCCCTTTTTACAGATGCTGACACCGAACCCGAACACTGCTGCACTCTCAGCCCCATGCTCGAGATCCATCCCTGCTACTACTGACTGTCATGTGCTGCCCAGGATTGGTGGCCAGAGCCAGGCAGAGGCCCCTGGGTGAGGGCTGTTAACCTCAATGGCTGAATAACAGGTGACCCCGTAAGCTGAGGAGTGCCCGAGACCACTGGCAGCCCCAGAGACTGGGGAGCAACAGGCACAGAACCCCTGAGAGCCTCTGGAGGAAACCAGCGCCTGACCCCTGACCTCAGACTTCCGGCATGGGGAGCTGTGACAGGATGGATGCCCCTTGCTCTCAGCACCCAGTGTGTGGCAGTTTGTCTCAACAGCCGTGGGACACCAGTGCCCGCTTCTGCCCAAACTGCCCCAGGTGGGCTCTGTGACCGTGGGGTCTGTCTCTGCCCCTATTTTCAGAGTGAAGACGGTGGGATGCTGAGGACGATGGTAGGGGTGCCGATGGTAGGAGGGTGATGGTAGGAGGGTGATGGTAGGAGGACGATGGTAGGAGGGTGATGGTAGGAGGACGATGGTAGGAGGACGATGGTAGGAGGGTGATGATAGGAGGACGATGGTAGGAGGATGATGGTAGGAAGGTGATGGTAGGAGGACGATGGTAGGAGGACGATGGTAGGAGGGTGATGGTAGGAGGACGATGGTAGGAGGGCGATGGTAGGAGGACGATGGTAGGAGGACGATGGTAGGAGGGCGATGGTAGGAGGACGATGGTAGGAGGGCGATGGTAGGAGGACGATGGTAGGAGGACGATGGTAGGAGGGCGATGGTAGGAGGAAGATGGTAGGAGGGCGATGGTAGG
>CAUYRH010131554.1:0-11076 GCA_963574655.1 Perodicticus potto | reverse complement strand
GATGAATTTAGAGATTTTACTCTTTTATTCCTGGTTAGGTTACCCAAAAGTTTATCTATTTTCTTGACCTTTTTTAAAAAACCAAATTTTGTGTTTGTTTGTTTTTTGCAGTTTTTGGCTGGGGCTGGGTTTGAACCCACCACCTCTGGCATAAGGGGCAGGCCCCCTACAAAAAACCAACTTTTTGATGGATTGATCTGTTGTATAACCCTTTTGTTTTCAATTTCATTTAATTCTGCTCTAATTTTGGTTATTTTTTTTTCATCTGCTGGGTTTGGGATTGAAATGTTCCTCCTTTTGCAATTGCTTGTGATGTCCCATTAAGTTGTTAACTTCCTGTCTTTCCATTCTCTTGAGGAAGGCTTGCAGTGCTATAAATTTCCCTCTTAGGACTACCTTTGCGGTATCCCAGAGGTTCTGTTAATTCATGTCTTTATTATAGTTTTGTTCCAAAAATTTGGTAATTTCCCTCTTAATCTCATCTATGACCTAGCTATCATTCAGCATTAGGTTATTTAGCTTTCATGTTTTTGTATGAGTATGCAGATTCCTGTTGTTATTGAGTTCAACTTTTATTCCATTATGGTCTGAGAAAATGCAAGGAATAATTTCTATTCTTTTAAATTTGCTAAGGTCAGACTTGTGACCTAAGATGTGATCAGGTTTAGAGAATGATCCATGGGCTGATGTGTATTCAATTTTGAATACACATATTAAGAATGTGTATTCAATTTTGTTAGGATGAAACGGTCTGTGGATGTCTGTTAAATCCAAATGTTGAATGGTTAAGTTTAAGTCTAAAATTTCTTTGAATCAGTTGCTCATGTCTGTTAGAGTCTCTTATAAATTGATGCGCATTGTGGTTGGGTGCATAAAAGTTAATAATTGAGGGTGGCGCCTATAGCTCAAGGAGTAGGGCGCTGGCCCCATATGCCAGAGGTGGTGGATTCAAACCCAGCCCTGGCCAAAAAAAAACTGCAAAAAACAAACAAACAAAAACACCCTAACTTTCGGCTCAGCACCTGTGGCTCAAGTGGCTAAGGCACCAGCCACATACACTGGAGTTAGCAGGTTCAAATCCAGACTGGGCCTGCCAAACAACAATGACATCTGCAACCAAAAAAATAGCTGGGTGTTATGGCAGGTTCTCAGCTGTGGAGACATATAAGCAACTAAGACATCCTGTCTCCCCCTGGGCAACAACTGGAAAAGGAAAATCAAACCTTCTCACAACACAACCAGTGTACCACCTTGGATGGTCCAAGAGTTATTGGCCCTGGTCAAGAGTTCCAAATCAATTGTCCCAGTGAGCACCACATCTCAAGTGGGAGAATTCAAAAAGTCTCCACTTACTAAATAGTAGGGGTCTGCTGGCAGCTCGAGTGTGGGTGGTTCTGGGTGGCATCAGAAGGGCCCACCCAGCAAATAATTTAGTCCAGTGAAGTTGATGACTTCTTCCCCACCTTGCACATCTGTCACACCCAGTCACTGGTAACCCCACAGGGTTGTGACCCAGTTCCCTGCAATGAGCAGATGCACCAGGGGTTTCATGTCTCCTCAGCCAGGCCACTGCACTGTGTCACCAGCTGGCAGGGGGAGCTGAAACCTGACGACCTCAGGTGCTTAATGGAAGCTGGGGAGTGTCAATCAGTTTTTCCCCACCCCAGATTGGTGTTGTTTCCACTTATATTCTTGCAGAATTTGTGTTTCTGTCCTGGCTGTATTCCACCGTGTGCCAGGCACTGTTTGAGTTCACAGAAACTGCCACTCAGCCCTGCCCTATGCTGCTGCCACTGCGACAGTTCTCACAGAGCTGGTGTCTCTGTCTCCGCTGTACTCTGTGTTAGGGCAGGCACAGTTAGAGATCACAAAGGGTGTTCAGTTCCTACCCCTCCCTGAGCTGATGCCTCTGCCATGCTTGCTTTTGTCCCTGCTATGTTCCACTGGGGGCTGTGTGCATCTTGGTCTCACAAAAGCAGCAATTCTGACTCAGCCTCACCCTGGGAGTCTGCCAACATATTCTAGTCTCCATCCTAGCCACACCCCACTGAGGCAGGTGCTGCCTCAGGCTTCGCCTTTGCTCACAGGGCCTGTGTTTCCATGGCTGCCACCAGAGTAAAGGCCTGGATCCCTCTAATTGCTAAGAGAGATGGGAAATGTTTCTCCAGAATATCACCAGGGGTGTGAACCCTATTGTTCCTGCTGCTGCAGCCGCCGCTGCTATGCTGTGTGTCGGGGCACTGTTTCTCCCTCTCCTGTATGGCTCCCTCACCCCACAGTTCCCGCTTTACACCTGTGTTGCTGAATCAGCACAGACTTGTAACAGTCCACACCTTGTTCAAACCTCTTGAGAAAATGCTCGAGTCTGGACTCTGCAGGGGACAGTCTTCCAGACCTCCGGGAGGGAGTGGAGAGGAGTGCTGGGAGTTCAGAATTGCAGGTAGAGTATTTGTTCAGTTTTCTGCCTGTTAGGAGAGTGCCCTGGCACATAATGGTCCTCTCTGGGGAAGGAGATCTGGCTGTTAGTGTCTCTCTCCCATGGAATAGAAAAAGAAGAGATATGAACTCTGCTCGCTTGTTTGTAGAAAGTGCACTGCGAAGTATTCTCATGGGGGAGGGGACTCCTGCCAGCTTGGTGTTGGGTTTTGTACCTATTGTTTGTTTCCTTGGGGTTGAAGCTCACCTCAGCAGGGGTGATATGCATACTTCAATCTTCTCTCTTGGCTCAGCTCCAAACCATCAGCTTACTTGAAAAACTTCTGTCCTTTAACTCTCCCTCTGGACGGGAGCTTCTGTGGAAAGCTCGCTCCAATCGGCCATCTTGCCTCCCTAGTTTACTTATTTCTTAGTTTTATCCTAATTCCTTAATTTTTGTCTTTAGTAAATACTATCCTTATTCCTTAATTTTTCTCTTTAGCAAATACTATTTAGACATAGTATTGTAAAAGAGATAGATTTTGGAAATTTTATAGTTGATTAGAATGAAATGGAGAGCTAAGAAAACTTAGTCCCATTGAAATAAATAGCATACATTTAAAATAATTATTATTTTGTGAGCATTTGGTGCTATATTATTAACTCTTAGATGAATCCTCCATTCAAATTTTACAAATATTATCTCTCTATCCTGTCCTGTAGATTTTTTCTACTTTACACCTTGCCATTAGAGATAATTTCTATATATTAAATACTGTTAATATTGGTTGCTTATAATAATAATCTTTAAAATTAAAATGCTACAAGGTTGTCTAGTTGTGTGTGAGTTTTTTATATCATAGAAAAACATCCTATTTTCTATGTATGAATACTATAATTTTAGTTAAGATGTTTGGGTATAATTTACAACTGTATTCAATCAATTTTAATTGAAGTTCCTTTTAGAAGGGTGTGTGATTTGATTTTCAGGTTTATTAAATAAAGAGAGCCTCAAGAAAAGTTAAAAGCATTACTCCTCAACCATTTCATTATAGGCAAAAATAGAGAAGTGATTTTGTAAAAAAAAAAAAAAAATGTGGATCTGGCTTGCTGGCTTGTGCCCTATGAAGTGAATATATATACACGTATGTATGTTGGGCTCATCAGGAGGCCATAATTTCTTTGTTTAGGTTCAGTAGTCTACAGATAAAGAGAAATTGTGCCCCAGGATGGGTCATACCTCTAGCTTAAACTGCACCTGATTTAGATTATGAGATTTTAAACATTAGAGGCAATGACATTAGGTGAACTTTTGGGCAACTGTATTGAGATGTGTGGTCATTCTCAAAGGAAGTGAAAGGAATTTGCATATTAATAGGAAGTGGGTCATGGGACCCAATTGGGATGAACTGTGGTTGGCAGAATTTGGACCCCCCATGATACCTGGTCTTGGTATCATGCTTGTAAATATCTCTGGTTACAGAGACAGGGGAATTTTGAAGGTATAATTGTGTTTATAATCAGTGCCATTCAATTGGAAGTTAATGCTGCACTGTAATGTTAATTGCATGAGTCCTTCAAAGCGGAACTCAAATGAGAACACAAAAAATTAGAAAAATGTGCCAGAAAGAAGGTGGAGTCAGAGAGAGCCAAAGCATGGGAAGGTCTTAGTCAGCGATTGTGGACTTGAAGGTGGAGGGGACTAGATAGAAACTGAAAAGATATCTGGGACAACGATGACAACGAGGCTCAAGCTCAAGAATTCCACAGCAGCCTGGGCAATAGGGAGACCCTTGTCCTTACTAAAAATAGAAAAATTAGGCCTCCTGATATGGGCCTATAGAGCCAACTACTTAGGAGGCATGACTGGAGACTGGAAGTTTAAGATTGAAGTGAAAGTGAGCTATGATAATACCATGGCACTCTAGCTGGGGGTGACACAACAGGACTCTTATCGACAACAAAAAAGAAGAAGAAGAAAAGAAAAGAAACTGAAAAGATAATACATTCTCCTGCAATCTTAATGAAATTATAGCTTTAATGAGATTAGAAATGATTTATTCCCCAGAGCCTTTAAAGAAGAGACAAGGCCAACAGAAACCCTCATTTCAGCTTACGAAGTGCTAAGCAAAGTGCTAACTTAGACCAACAGCATTCTAACCCTACAGAACCCTGAGACAATAAATAGGCATTATTTTAAGACAATAAAATTGTTATTCTATTTTTTCAATTCTCCTTTTATGTCAATTAGGCATATTTTAAATGATTTTCTCGCATAGGATTTGCATAATTGTGAGAAGTATTTCTTTTTCTTTCTTTCTTTTTTTTTTTTTTTCACAGTTTTTGGCCAGGGCTGGGTTTGAACCCACCACCTCTGGCATATGGGCTTGGTGGCGCCCTATTCCTTTGAGCCACAGGTGCTGCCCTGTGAGAAGTATTTCTAATTAAAAATTTTTTTTCACTTACAGTTGGGAGTTTCTCTTTCATTATTTCTTCTAATTGGATATGTTTGGTTTATGAAATCAATAATGTTAATTTTTATTGTATTTGGAATTACTTACATTAGTTTTATCATGTTTATATTGAAATTTCCAGGGATGCTAATTTATCTGCACTTAGAAATCTTAGAGAGATTTTTCTTTCATTAATTCCTATTCCTTCAATTATTATTTTCATCTAATTACATTACTTAATTCCTCAGTACAATGTTAAAAAGTAGTGGAATAATTTTGGCAGCCTGGATATATACCCCCTAAATTGAATTGCTGCTAGTGTTTTTATTCCCTTAAATAAGAAACTATCTTTAATATTCATATATACTTTATTATGTGAAGAAAGTATTTGTCAATTTCAATTTATTCAGTATTTTTAAAAATTGAGAATAGGTGTTGAATTTTGTCAAGTCTTTTTTGCATCTAGGAAGAAACGAATGCAAGAGTTTCTCTTATCTATAAACACAGTAAATTATATTAATGGATTTCCTAATTTGAACCTTGAATTGTTAGAATAAATCTAATTTGGGAACAATATCTTCCATTCTGGCTTAAACACATTCTGATTTTCTTGCTTGCCCTCACCATTCAACCAAAATGTCTCTAATTTAGGTCACCAGTGACTTCCACATTACTAAATCTCATCATGGTTCTTTTGTTCTTATATTAATTAACTTACAAATGCCACACAACCAAGACAATTATAACCTATCCTTGGAAACTCTATCTTTTGGCATCCTGAACATTCTGGTTTCTTTCTACTTCTCTGGATTTTTGTTCTCAGTTCCATCTACTGCTTTCTTTATATCATGAAATATTTGAGAACCGTAGTGTTTAGTCTTTTATAATAAGATGTATATATCCAACCACCAACTCTTAATCTCCTCTTAGAATGTCTAGTGGGTTTCACAAGTTTAAACA
The DNA here is from genome assembly GCA_963574655.1 of Perodicticus potto. Classification (NCBI taxonomy): domain Eukaryota; kingdom Metazoa; phylum Chordata; class Mammalia; order Primates; family Lorisidae; genus Perodicticus; species Perodicticus potto. Next base: position 5,248 of record CAUYRH010131554.1, on the reverse strand, counting down.
TTCTAAAGTTGTACTTCAGATATCCAAACTCTCTATAAGCTGCAGGCTTCCCTATTTCAGTAATGACAATTCAGTCCTTTCAGCTTTTCAGGTCAAGACACTTAAAATATGCTTAGAATTATGTATTTATAATTTCTGGGTCAAAAAACACACATATTCATTAGATATGATATCTATTGATAGATAGTATCAAAAAAGTTTTCTCCAGTGACTATGCATTTTTCTATTCCCACCATCATGTATTAGACTTCCAACTTCAAATTAATACCACCATTTAATATTGTCTTTTAATTATTTTTAATCATAGTCTTTCTGGAGGACCATCCCACTGTGATTTTAAAATTGCATTTCTCTCATGACTAACAGGATTGAGCATATTTAGAGCTGTCTATATTGAATGTCATCTCAGAAGTTAGTGCAGAGAGTTGTACTCAAATTTCTCCTTCACATTCTACATGTAACCTCTGAATTGGCACACTTTTATGAGATTCCATTTTCTGAACCGAAAGAATGGATATGTGGTAATGTGATATATTAAACTAAAGTTGATTGAGGCATTAAAGTGTTGATTAAAGAACAATATATATTAAGGGCAACATATATATCCAGAAAAACATAATTTGTCATTTATAAATTTTAATAAATTGAAGTATTTATTGGTATTTTGTGTTCAAATATGATATTGCATTCAATATGCAGATATTAAGAATATGCCATATTTAAAGCACTGCTCTATGAATTTCTTATATTACTACAGAATTATTTTAAAAGTTTCATAAGATCTTTAAGTGATGGATTTGTACAGAGCACTATTTTCTCACATAAATATTTCTATTATTTTTATTACAAATATTATATAATATTTCAATTCATTAACGGTTCACCCAGTTTATTGTATAATGAGATTTGAAGACTAAGTGCTGCCTTGTTTAATTTAACATAAATTCTGGGGCTTTTTTTGTTAGAAGAATTTTTATTGTTGCTTCTATCTTACTGCTTTTTGTTGGTCTGTTTAGGAATTCTATTTCTTCCTGACTGAGTCTTAGGAAATTGTGTGAGTCCATTTCTTCTATGTTTGGAGATTTATGCGCACAGAGATTTTGACAGTATTAACAATTGGTATTTTGTATTTCTGTAGTGTCAGTTGCAGTATCTCTTCTTTCATTTCTGATTGAAATTATTAGGGTCCCTTCTCTTCTTTTCTTAGTTAATGTAGCAAGAGGTTAATCAATTTTGTTACTTTACAAAAGGCAATTTTTTATTTTGTTGATCTTCTATATTATTTTCTTGTTCCTGACTTCATTGAGTTCTGCTCTGATGTGGTCATTGGTCTTCTTCAATAGGCTTTGTATTTGGTTTGCTCTTCCTTTTTTAGTTCCTTGAGATGTATCATTAGTTGTTAATTGTGAGCTGTCTTTTCTGTTGTAGGCATTTAAAGCTATGAATTTGTATCTTAGGACTGCTTTGCCTCCTTTGTCCTTGAGAATAAGTAATCTTTTGATTTCCATCTAATTTTATCATTGATAAAATAATTGCTCAGCAGGAGGTTGTTTAATATCTGTGACTTTGTATAGAATGGGACATTTTTCTTTGTGCTGATTTCTAGTTTTATTCCACCGTGATCTGAAAATATACATGGTATATTCATTTTTTGAAATTTGTTGAGCCACAATTTGTGGCCTAAAATGTGATCAATGTTGGATAATGTTCTATGTGTAAATGAGAATAATGTATAATCAGTGATTTGTGGGTAAAATGTCTGTAATTGTATGTTAAGCCCATTTGCTCTCGATTCCCTTTTAAGTCAAGTGTTTATTTAATTTCTGCTTAGATGATCTATGGGGGGGGAGGGGCTGTGACTGAAATGCCTAGTAATTTCATTGATGCTATTTATCTCTTTGCTTAGATCTAGTGGAGTTTCCTTTATGAATCTGAATGCTCGTGTGTTAGGTGAATAAATATTTGGGATTTCTTTTTGTTGAGTTGTTCCCTTTAATATTATCTGAATGTCTTTACTAATGTTGGTTTAAACCTAATTTTATATGATACAAAAATGCCTATACCTGCTTTCTTTTCATTACTATTTGCATGACTTTTTCTTCCATCTCTTAACCTTGAATCTATAAGAGAGTTAGATGTGTTTCCTGGAAACAGTGTATCGTTGGCTATATTTTATTATCTATTCAGCTAACTTATGTGTATTGAGTGAGGAATTTAAAACACTCACATTGACTGGTAGGACTGATATGTAAGATGCTGTTCTGTTCATTCAGTTGAATACTAAACTACTTTGTTACTGTGTTTTATCTCTTGTACTATTGTTTTGTATGAGCTCTAAGTTTTACTTTTGGGTGTTTTTATGCTCTTAATGACTATTTTACTGACCTATATGTCATGCACTTCTGAGTATTCTTGCAGGGAAAGTCTGGTCTTGACAAATTCTCTCAGTGTTTGTTGAATTTTATCAGACCTACAAAGAAGAGTTGGCACCCAGACTGTAGAAATTATTCTATTACAACAGATAGGAGGGAATCCTAACCAAATCATTCTACAAAGGCAGTGTTACCTTGATACAAAGTCATGTAAGACACTACAAAAAAAAAACCACATACTAGTATCACCTGATGTACATAGAAGCATAAATCCTCAACAAAATCCTAGCAAATGGAATTCAAAAGCACACCCACCAAAAATCCACGATAACCAAGTTGGCTTCATCCCAGGGATATAAGCATGAATTGACATACATAAATTGACAAATGTGATTCATCACATCAACAGAAGCAAAACTAAGATCACATGGCCATCTCAATAAATGTAGCATTTGACAAAATCCAACACCTTTTAATGATAAAAACTTTTAATAAAATAGGCTTAAAAGGAACTTATCTTACAATTATAAAGCCAAATATAACAAACCCACAACCAACATCATACTGAATGGGGACATGCAGGGAGAAGTTAATGATTATTTGGAATAAGAACTAACATGCTTACTCAGAAAAACTGCTACCATTTCTACTGCCTTCCTCAGCTTACCCTGTGGGCTAAATGAGAAAGTAGCTTTCAATAAAAGCTGGGTGCAACAAATACTCGGGGCCACTCGCTGAAGCCTCTCAAGCTAGCAGTGGTCCCATGTGTCTCTCTTTGAAAACTCATTTCTGGGTGTTCTCCTTATCTCTTGCTGCTTTTAATTTAATTTTTCCCCAGTTGATTGCCACCTGTTCCACAGGTCTTAAAAGACTCTTCCCCCAAGGCAGGACCCTGGCAGGGAAAAGCTGAAAATACTCTCATTAATAACAGGAATAAGACAAGAATCCCATTGACACCACTTTTACTCAACATAGTGCTGGACATCCTAGCAAGAGCAATGAAGCAATAGAAAGAAATTAAGGGTATGTATCCAAATCAGGAAAGAGGAGGTCAAACTATCGCTTTTTGCTGAGAATATGATTTTATACCTAGAAAACTCCAGTGACTCCATCAGGAGATTCCTTGAATTGATAAATTCCAAAGTCTCGGGGCACAAAATCAGTGTGCACAAATTAATAACATTCCTAGACACCAAAAATAGTCAAGCTGAGAGTCAAATCAAAGACTCAATAACATTCACAATAGCTACAAAGAAAATAAAATACCTAGAAATATACTTAACCAGGAAGGTCTCTACAAAGATAATGACAGAACACTAAGAAGAGAAATTGCAGCTGACACAAACAAATGGAAAAATATACCATGCTCCTGTATTGGTAGAATCAATATTGTTAAAATGTCCATACTACCGAAAGTGACTTATGGTTTTGATGCAGTCTCATCAAAATACCAATGTCCTATTTAACAGATCTAGAAAAAATAAGCTTATGCTTCATTTAGAACCAGAAAAGAACCCAAGTAGCCAAGGCAATCTTACACAAAAAGGAAGAAATCTGGAGTAATCACATTATCAGACTTCCGGCTATGCTACAAGACTATAATAACCCAAATAGCATGCTATTTGCACAAAAAAAAACTAATGGAACAGAATAGAAAAAAAACAGATATAAAATCATACACACACAGCCAACTGGTTTTTGACAAAACAGACAAAAATATAAACTGGGGGAAATAATTCCTGTTCAGTAAAGGGTGCTGGGAAAATTTGATAGCCACATGCAGAAGAAAGAAACATGATCTTTATCTCTCATCACTCATCAAAATTAATTTGAGATGGATAAATAACTTAAATTGAAGGCTTGAAACCATAAGAATTTTAAAAGAAAATATTGGAAAACTCTTACAGATATCAGTCTAAGCAAACAACTTATGAAAAAGACACCAATGGAAATCACAGCAGCAACAAAAATGTATAATTGACTTCAATTTAACTCCATTTAATACGATATTGGCTGTGGGTTTGCTGTAGATGGCCTCTATTAGTTTAAGAAAGGTGCCTTCTATACCAATTTTCTTAAGTGTTCTAATCATGAAGGGATGCTGGATATTGTCAAAAGCTTTTCCTGCATCAATTGAGAGAATCATATGGTCTTTATTTTTTAATTTGTTTATGTGCTGAATTACATTTATAGATTTATGTATATTGAACCAGCCTTGAGATCCTGGGATAAAGCCCACCTGGTCGTGGGGTACAATTACTTTGATGTGTTGCTGGATTCTGTCTGTTAGGATCTTATTGAATATTATTGCATCAATATTCATTGGTGATATTGGTCTGTAGTTTTATTTCCTTGTTGGGTTTATTCCTCGTATAGGGATCAAGGTGATATTCACTTCATAGAATTTGTTGGGTAGTATTCCATCTTTTTGTATATTTTGGAAAAGGTTGAGTAATATAGGTACTAGTTCCTCTTTAAAGGTTTTGTAGAATTCTGACGTGAAACCATCTGGCCCTGGGCTTTTCTTTTTAGGGAGATTTTGTATAGTTAATGCTATTTCTGAATTTGATATTGGCCTGTTCAACATTTCCACTTCATTCTGGGTAAGTTTAGGAAGGTGGCGTGCATCCAAGTATTGGTCATTTTCCTTCAGATTTTCATATTACTGAGAGTAAAGTTTCTTGTAATATTCGTTAAGGATTTTTTGAATTTCTGAGGGGTCTGTTGTTATTTCATCTTTACCATTTCTGATTGATGAAATTAGAGATTTTAGTCTTTTTTTTCCTGATTAGGTTAGCCAAAGGTTTATCTATTTTATTGACCTTTTCACAGAACCAACTTTTTGATTTATTGATCTGTTGTATAAATCTTTTGTT
>CAUYRH010131553.1:0-32039 GCA_963574655.1 Perodicticus potto | reverse complement strand
TTTAAAATGTTACATGTAATAGCTAAAGAACATTTGTGAAAGGATAGCATTAGACAAAATCCTTTTAGGAAGTAATAACTGAGATTGATGAAACAAGACAGAGAACATTCTAGGCAAGAGAAAAAGTATGAGCAGAAGCCTCTTGAAAGAAGGGCTTCAAAGTAGGAATATGAAAGGTACATCAGTAAAGCTATTATTATGAAACCTCCTTTGTCTCATCAGTTCCATGTTAAGTGTTACCATAAAAAGCTTTCAATAATTGTATTTTATTATACTCTTCATCCTTTTGCGAATTCATGTAACATTTATTGAGCATTCACTGTCTAGAAACTAGTTTCTAGAATGAACATTTGAACCACTGGGGATTATAATGACTATTAAGAAGAAGTCTTCAGTAGTGCATGGGAACCAGATGTAAATGGCTAATTAAAAAATTTTTTAGAAGGGATATAAGGACCATGCTGAGAAAATATGAGTCAAGGAGCTACTAATTGTTCTCAGGTGAATAGAAAGTTTAAAAAAGGTTTTTAGGAATAAGTTGAAGCTTTAGCCAAATCTTGAAGAAAAAATGGGTAGACAACGTTTTTTAAAGTATGCCCCCCAAACTTGCTTAAGTAACATTGATGTGGTTGGTTAATAAAAAATAGGGTAGATAGTTTGTTTATAAGCATAAGGAGCATAACAATGAGAGATGAATGGAGAACAACAGATGGGTCCACAGAGAAGTGAAATGTCTCCTGTATGGAGGATACATTTACAGTTTTACAATTTTAAGAAGAAAAATAAATTGATTAGATTTACATTTTCTAATGAACATTCTTATGATACTGTAGAAGTGGCTGGAAGGGCATGAATGAGCAAGATGAGAATGAAACAAAATGTGAGACTTACAGTCTCTGCAAAGATTGCATTTCCTAAAATAAGATTCATATGAGAATGGAGGAATAGACTGATTCAGAAAATAATAGATGGAATCACTCTCCACAGTGCAAATGAGTCCCTGCTGTCTAATGAATAAAGTATATTGTCCTTACGTTCACACTGAGAACTCTTCATTTTCTGCATTCAACATACTTGTCTAGATTAACTGTACTAAAAATACCTTAGACTCCATAAAACCTTCTGCTTTTTCCTTCAGTCATTTTGATTTTTCAATTTAAATATGTACACCAGGCATTAATCTAATGACACATTTTATATAACATTTTGAGCAATAAGCAATTTTAGAGTAAATTATTCTTCATTGAATAATAGTGTCTATTTAGGAGGATTCATGCTTTTTCTTTTAGTTTCTGATTATTTTATAGCAAACAGTGCTAGACTGAATGTTTCTGTCCCCTGAAAATTCATGCTACACCATCCTCCATTTATCACATTTGGAGCTGGGAGCCATAGAAAGATGATTAGTTTATGAGTGCTCTTTCTTCATGAGTGGGATTAGTGTTTTCATAAAAGAAACACAAACACAAACACCTCCCTCACCTTTCTGCCATGTTAGAAATACACAAGGAAGGAGCCCTCCTTGGCCTTGAACTTCTCAGCCTCAAGAACGGTGATAAATGTATTTCTGTTGTTTCTAATGAACCATTCTATGGTATTTTATTTCAGCAGCCTGAGCTAAGACAAATGTAATAACTCAAACTTTTATGTAAGTATCAATTTATGTTTGTGTATGAATATGTGAATGAAATTTTAACATTCAATTCAGTTATTTTCCTTTGAAATTCCTAAACAAGCATTATTGGCAAAATAAAAAGAAGCATTAAAAATTTACATGCTCTGACAACAAATATAAGATAAAATTGTACACTCTGTGAGATGACCAAAAACATAAATTTTGTCACATATGACATTGATTTCACCAGACCTCTTCATTCATCTCTGTCCTTTTTTTGAAACTTCACCAGGAAAAATAAATAGACATTATGACTTTAGAAAATTAGTTATAAAAATTTGATAACTTACAAAGAAGAAAACACTTCCAAGATTTCTATAATGTATTTACAAACTGTGTATTTCTTTCTCAACACTTTCCTGAGAATAAATAAATTTGGAATCCTCATGAATAACAATATAAATCTAGAAGTTAGAAAATGGAAATTCCTAATATCATACACATGTAAACTCCAATCCTTTAAATGTTTCATTGATTTTTATGAGATTATGCTTATCCCAAGAGCTTATTTGTAATTAAAAATATACAACACACTTTTTTAAGTTGATTATTACACAAGACATTATAAAATGACAATCTGCTGAGAATTAAAACCAGAATTGATAGTAGCATTTTGATTCCCTTCTCAAAGAATAACTTTATTAGAATTTGATAACATCTATAAATTTTGTTGTTCAAACATATTTACAGAGAGTTATTTTCTTTTAGCTGATTAAAATTTTATATAAAACAGAATAGTGTACCTCTAATGCTTGTTTGTAGAAGTAGAAAGATTTTATCAAACCAGAAAATGCTGTAAAAATGCTTTTGGAGTGAAAGTACAGCTTGCATTGATTTATTTTGTAAGAGAAAAGATGAGTGTGTGCGCACATCGAAAATTTTAGAAAATACAAATAAAAAAGGATAAAATTATTTCAGAATCTAGAGATTATCACTATCAAGGATATATTAATAAATGCTTTCTTACTATTTCATAAGCTTTTAAAAAATATATTATTTATATATATATCATCTTATAACTTTGTTTACTTAAAAATAAACTTTTAATGATCAAGACAAGAATGAAACCAAATGTGAGACTTACAGTCTCTGCAATATGGCTCCAATATAGCTTACTTGCTTTAAATATTATTTTGTTTTTAATATCCTCCAATATGGCGTACTTGCTTTAAAATTTATTTTGGATTGATAGCTAGTCTTCTATTTTGTGTGTATACATGTAGTATATGATAAACTTAACCATATCCACATTGCTAGACATGTAAATTATTTCTAATTCCTTACATGTGTATGTAAACACAGATAATGCTTTTATGGAGCTACTCTCTTCTAAATATCTCCTTGACATTTTCCTTTAATATCAAATATGGAATAGCAATTCTGTATCCAATGCTAATATGTACATAGATTCATGATGATTAATCTCTGATGTTAGATTGAATTCCAGGAAGGTTGTTCCAGTATACACTTCTACCAACTGGGTATGCGAGCAATCATTCTCCTAACCCCACCACTAAGTTTTGTAACTTTCAAAAAGTTTTTGCCACTTACATTGATTCTTGGTGTTAAGTCCAGAAGACAATCATTCCAGACTCTTACATATTCCTCTTATCTGAAATATAAAATAAATTGTACATTTTTATCCAAGAGAAGTTTAAAAGGAAATTAAATATAAACTGACCCCACATAAAACATTAGAATTTATAACATTTAAAATAGTAGATCATTATTTAGTTTGCATTTTATTTAGAAACTCAGATATGACATTGTCTCCTTGTGATCTGTTATGCCCACTGTCTGTGATTATAGTATGTTTTGCAATGTTTTCTTTCCCATTGAGTGATTTTATTTCTTAAATTCTAACACTCTAACAATAGTATGTGGTTAATTTAAATTCAAGGAGCCTGGATATTTTTGAGTGTGTGAAATAATTCAGGTAAGGATAAGAAAGAACATTGATCATATTTACAAATTTAGTAGAAGGAGAAAAAGCTATATATACAAAAAAATTAGTTTCTAATATAGAAGGGCAGATATCAACTGCAGTAGCTACTTGCCGCATGCAAATATGGTCATTTTTAACATAGCAAGAAATATTATGATTATATATATGTGTGTGTGTGTGTATATATATATACATATATATTTTGCACCTAACAACAAAAATAATTTTCCAAGAAACCAAACCTTATTATGATCAAGGCTCTTAATTTAGCTACCAATTTTCATGAAATCTAGGACCAAGGAACAAGTTAAATTGTGAACTTACAATAAGGAAAACCTGAGGACAATTTTATAGGTAAAAACTGTCCACGTAATTCAATGGAAAAATTATAAGACAAAGGAGAAGGAAGAGGTGAGGGAATGTCTAACTTATGAGTCTTAAATATATCAAATATATTTGCCTAACATTTATCAATTATGCAATGTATTAGTTTTGTGTGATTACCCATGTTTTATTTCATAATATAACTTTAAAGTCACAATTTTTTAAACAAATACCCAGAATTTTTCAAGAATAAACATGGAAATGAACCTGTACAATTCTGAACAAGTACATCGTGCAGAGGGAGTTCTAATCATCTACTTTTTCGAAATGGAAAAAGCAAAAAAGAGGGTAATTATAATAACAGTTCAATTCAGAGCATATTTTTCATCTAGAATATATACCACTCTGTAGAATATACATTATATGCACACAATATATACATGCATGAAAACATATGTGTGCACATGTATTAGTATAGTTATAGATGTATGTGCATAGGTATGTGTGTATTGATATGTGTACATATCCAAGCACACACCTACATGCATATATACATTAAAGTAGTATTTCTTTAGGTTATTAGGCTGTATTCACAATCACAAAGACAAGGAAACACGCCAAGCGCCCACTAACACATGAATGGATTAATGAAATGTGGTGTATATATACTACAGAGTGCTACTGAGCCATAAAAAAATAAAATAATTGAAAAAAAGGGGCGGAAAATCTGGTATCTTTTGTGACAACCTGGATGGAACTGGAGATCATTCTTCCAAATGAAATATAACAAGAATGGAGGAGCAAACACATGTATTCAATACTGAATTGGAACTAATCTATCCACTCTTAAGACTTGAGTGCACATTTGGAAGTATAAATCTCAACGAAAATGAAGCTGGGGAAAAGAGGAGCACGGGTAAATTCACGCCTTTTGGGTACAGTGCACACTATCTGAGTGAAGGATACACTTAAACCTTTGAGTAAAAAAAAATGTGTACCCCCTTAAACTCTGCATTTAATAACAAACAAACAAAAAAAGATTATTAGAGCTGGGAGCAATAGATCATGTCTATAATTCTAGCACTCTGGGTGGTTGAGGAGGGTAGACTGGTTGAGCTCAGGAATTGGAGACCAGCATGAGCACGTGCTAGACCCAGTCTCTAAAAATATATTGGCATTGTGTGGGGTCCCTATAGTCCCAGCTACTTGAAAGGCTGAGGTAAGAGGATCCCTTGAGTCCAACAGTTCGAGCTTGCTGGGAGTAATGCCACAGTATACTACTCAGGGCAATAGAGAGAGACTGTGTCTCAAAAAAAATAATAATAAATAAATAAATACATATATAAAGGTATATTTCCCAAACTTTACTAAGTTTCTCTAAAAGCTAAACATATTTATTCTGTTCATTTCTGTCAAAAGGAGCAAACCTTCATTCTTTATTACTTATACATATGTATACATACTGTAATGACAATTTGTTTTATAATGCAATCTTTCCTGAGTGTATTGTTTTAGAATCTTCTTTCACATTAAATAAAAAATAATTGCAAGGATGATTGTGTGTTTCTTATAAATGAATTGAATATGTGTGAACCTGAATCACAGAAGCATGGATTTAAATTTATGCTTACCAAAATGACCAAAATCATTTGGTATTGAAATAAAATTGACCGACAGATAAATTGACTTAGATTCCTCTCTCTTTATGAAGTTAACAGTAATAATAAATAAGCATTAAAAGGCATTGTTTTGTCCAAATTTTAGTCAAAGTAATGTAATCTCTAGAGTATGATCACTTTTGTATTCTAGTCTCTTTTCAACTTCGTTGTCTGGAATCTTTCCTTACTGTCAATTTTGTTCTGATGAGGCTTAATCAGATCAACAATTGCAGCTAGATGGAGGGAACTTTTAAAGTGAAGATATTGTGCTCTTGCTCTATAATAAAGTCATCTCATTTACTAAAGGAACCATAAATTGCTGGAAATTACTGATGACAGGTGCTATAGACATTCTGTATCACTCTAGTCATTAAGTTATCTTTCCCTTTATTATTTAAATCAGGTTTGGGAAGAATTATTATTGCCCAAGGTATTTCAAGTATAGAAAAATACAGCTGAGGTTAATGTCTGATGTGACCTTTTAAAAGATAATGATTTCAATGAGATTCTCCTTAGAATATGACCACTCTATCTCTTCCACACAGCCCTGCACAGTTATGTGGGTACATACGTTCATGCCACACGCTCAAAGAGCAGTCCTGCCCTTTCTCCCATAGAATATCATGATTATGTTATAAACCTTAAGAGGACTTAAAAATATTAGGTGCCATTAAAAATGGTTTCTCTGTTGTACTATATCTTTATAGTATTTAACTTCCCACACACCATACAATTTATTTGTTCGTGTTGATTTTTATTGGTAGGTCTCTTTCTCTGTGTAAACTCCTAGCAAGAGAGATCTTGGATTTTATATCCTGATGTATCCAAGTGCCTGCGACAGAACATGGAGAACTTATTTTGAACAGAATATGCCTGTGGAATGATGAACTTAAATTATTGATAATTTAATAGGTCTGTGGAACTAGATATTTTGAAGAATAAAAGTCTTGACTATCTGATTATGCTATTGCTTTGTTTATAATTACTTTGGTGATTCACTCCTAATACCACTTTTTGAAATAAGAATGTAAGTGGATACAGTATCTTTACAGTAGCCATATGCCCTTCAATTATGTGAGATTTCAAACTTAAAATTTTAATCTTAAGACAATGTTAAAGAATAATTTATATCAGAATAATTCAACAGTTTAGTTTAAAATGTCTAAAATTAGATAACTAATTTATAGGGCCTGAGTTTAATTTTTCTTCTCATTTCTTAATGGTAATATACCTTTGGGAAACTACTGTGGTCTCCATTACTTAGTTCCTTTAAAATGGGTGCAAAATTTGAATTGGGCGATGTATTGAAAATAATTAAAATTATCTGGTATATAGTGACTATACAAAAATTAGTGGAAAATATAATGACAATTATTCAATAATGTAAATTTCATAATAGCTTACTATATCAAGATTATTTTGTGTCAATTGTATTTATATGCCCATTTAAAAAAACATTCTTCTGAAAGTTTATGTGCCCAAAATATTGATTCCCATATTTTTTATCTTCAACTTTTCTGTAGAAGATCATTGATCCTTATAGCTTTGAAAATATATTTTGTAACTTTAAATATTTCAAGAAATATATGCAAAAAACAAATTGAGGTACAATGCATATTTTCTAAACATACACTGTCTCACAAAGTCATGTCTTTTTGCATAGAATCTTTTCAGTAGACTAACAATTTATTGTATTTGAAATTACATAGCTAATGTAGATATTGTAATATTACTAATATATCCATTCCCTCATGTAGAATACTTCTCCGTGCATTTAAAACTTTAACCTGCTTTTAAAGCATATATAAATTCCTTGTGTTTTTTTCATTATTAAATGTCTTTATATTTGTTATTACTTTGCATCCAAATTCCAATTAATACTGATTTATAGAATTCTATATCCTGAGTATTGTACTAGACACATTTGTGTTTTGTTTCATGTAATCATTATAACAAACCTTTGAGTTTATGAACATTCTCTTTCTATTTTACAGTTGAATAAGCAAAATTTTAACAAGTTTGGGAAGTTTATTGAAAACCAGCATTCTGACTTCTAATTTAGTCTTTAATTTCCATATTATACCACCTCTATTAAATGAGTATTATTTCACAATGCATATTAACATATATGTAGGTAAATTTGAATTTAAACTTTTAATGCCCTTTTATGGCATCTGATTATTTACAAGTTTATTTGTATATATACTTGCATGCATATATTTTGTCTATTGACTGGTTAGAAATTAAAGAACTGCAATGTTTATTTGCTTTGTACAATATGGGAATAAATCAATACATATATGAATTCGTTCACATCTTGCAAAAGTATGGAGAGATAGGGTAAAACTCATAATATTAAGTCAACATTAATCTGACCATATCTCCATATGCCACACTGCACAACCCTCTGTTTACTATAAAACGATGGGACTTCTTACCTTAAAAAAATAAATAAGACTGAATGGCCTGGGTATGAATCTCCTTCTGAACAGTGGAGAGCTCTTCTTGTCATTTATGTAAATCATAAAATCAGTATAACCTCCCCAGGGGCATGTGTGTGTATCTATAACTTAAGTCCTTAATTACTTCTAGTCAAGAGGGAAGCTTAAACATTTCTGTCCTGATGCTATGTTTTTAAAAAAAAACAAAACTCATTATTCTAGTCTATTCTGCAGAGACTGGCAGAGCATCAGAAGGGATAGAAAAAAAAAAAAACACTACAACACAATCTTTTTTTCAATTTATCCATTGATGGACATTTCTTGTCTCTGTTGACAGTAGATCCTATTATATAAATTCTCCATAGTCTAAAACAAAGATTGTGAACTATCATGACTGTAGTGTATTTGGTATGAAAAGACCCCATTGCCACACGTGAAAAGTCTAGCATTCTCTCTCATTTGTAATTACTTGATAAAGCTAAAGTTTATTCATTAAACCAAAAAGGATTGAGTATGGCTTTATCTTAGGGAAACAACTTTTGAAAGTCTTATAGAATTAATAATAAGTGATGCATGCAGGAAGTGAATGTATTCTAAGGCTTTAAAGATAATATTACTAAACTTGTTTGTTATTTTAATTAATTCTCATTAGAGTGCCTTACATAATTTTTTGGGAATCTTGAAACCAGTAAATGGCAGATTTTTATTCCAAATGGTGTGTCTTTTCTTATGACAGTTACCAGATCTTGTCTTAGTTATATTAATAAAATTGTTTTCTACACCAATTTCTGGGCCTATGTAAATATTTCAGCAGTTACAAAATATCTACCAATGATATAAATGTGCTAATAGTGGCAGGTACAAGGAAATAATCTGCACCTGAATTCTTAAGAGTTACAATCTCTTATCAAAGTTTTGACTTACTCAGAATTTCTCATTATCTCCTATCTGTCTGTCAGCTCAGTTCTCTTGGACACTGCCTTTCATTCCCCCAGACGAAAAAATGTATTAACATCTAGCTTCTTCTTTCCTCCCTCTGTTTCTCATCTTTTATCACTTATCCATTCATAATAGGATATGTTTCACATGAAAGATCTTGCTCCATTTTTTTATGTTAATTGGAACCTTAATTTAATATTTTGTGACTCAAAATTTATATTTGTTGGTCTTTTAGGATATTATTATTTCCATTTTTGAGATAGTTTGCTAAGAAGAACCTTTCCTGCATTTTAAAAAAAATGCTCCAGATCTTCCAGCCTCTGACCACCCTTCCTCGATAGTGTCGTCCAGCCAGGCAAGGGCCTTTGCTGCTTGGTTCCCAGCTGTGTATCAAAGAAAGAACAAGTGATCATTCTCCTTGCAGACACTCAGGCTGAGTGCCCGGGTCTGCCTTCCTTCTCTCTTCCCACAGGCCTCTTAGTCTGTTACAGATATACAAAATACACCCAGAATCCAGCCTCCTCCCCACCTCCCTGTGACCTCTTGCGGTCCAGGCCCCCCTTCCTTTGCTGGAATCCTGCTAACATGTCTCCCCTCTACATGATCCGGGGTGCCCATGACACATTGGATGCTCCCAGCTCCCCCACAGTAAAGCAACAGCACACGGGGGACCCCCAGCCCAGACTCTCAGGACCTCACTGTTCGTCCCCCCTGCCTCCCGGCCCCCCGGCTGGCTCTGCCTTGGGGCTGTGCACATTTTGTTCCCTCTGCCTGGAAAGCTCTGCTCAGAGATGTCCCTCCTTCCCTCGGGGTTCTTGCCGATGCCCACTTGTCAGTGAGGCCTTCCCAGGCGACTGTCCCAGGCCACTGCCAGCCTCCTTCCCCGCACTCCTTACGCTGGCTCCTTAGGCTCCTTGATCTTTTTTTCTTCTTAGCACTTTTCTGTCTAGCACACCGGGAGAACCCGGCTGGAATGGAAATCCCATGAGCGATGCCTTGGTTCACGGCTGTGTCCTCCCTGGCTGGGCTGCAGACACCGGAGACCCGCTCTCTGTCTCTGCAGAGCGTCTCAGCAGGGACCACGAGAGCTCACCTGTGCCGCCTCAGCAGTGTGGTGTTTCTGAGACCGTCCATGCCACTGCGTTGATCAGCAAAGCACTTGTCCTCCTTGTTGAGGGACGTCCTGTCCTGCGGGTGTCCTCCCCCACCGTTTTTTTGTCCTCTCACCTATGGATGGGTGTTGGGTCGTCTGCAGTTGGGGGCTCCTAGGAATAAGCTGTTGTGAACATTTTGTGAACAAGTGTTTTGTGGAATGTTCCCATTTCTTCTGGGTAAACACATCTTGGAGTGGAGTCCCCTCGGCTCTGCTGGGTGGGCAGTCCCCCGGGGGTGGTGGAGACCGGCTCTTCACAAACCTCCTTCCCTTTCTTCTCAGCTCCCAGCTGGGCCACATTTCCCAGCAGTTTCCACATCAGGTGAGGCCACGGGCCAAACTGTGTCACTGCAGCAGGGCGGAGGGATGACGTCACTTTAGCGCCTGGCCCCTAAACCTTCCTGTTCCTCTGCACTCCACGCACCCCAGGTCCCTGCATCAGAGACTCTGGGCCGGGGACCCAGCATCTGTGGATTAACAACCCCTTTAGGGCAGTGGTTCTCAACCTTCGTAATGCTATGACCCTTTAATATAGTCCCTCATATTTTGGTGACCCCCAACCATAAAATTATTTTTGTTGCTATTTCATAACTGTGATTTTGCTACTGTTATGAATTATAAAGTAAATATCTGATATGCTGGATGTATTTTCATTGTTACAAAGGGGTTGTGACCCACAGGTTGAGAACGGCTGCTCTGGGGATTCTCCTGGCCTTAGACTTTGAGAACTACGGATCTAGAAGGTTCTATGGAGGAGAGGAAAACACAGTCTCGTTCATTCCAGAAGGAGCCTGGGGGCAGAGGTCTCTGTGTGCAGTGAAGGTCAGCCGTGCTCAGTGCTTTCCAGAGAGCTGAGCCGGCTAGGCAGCCCCGGTGACACGCTGACTCTATGGGCTCCTGTGTCAGTGGAGGAGACCGGGCCTGACATGGGCCCCTCCTGGGCCATCGGGGCCCTGCGACTGCCCAGAGAGGCCTCAGGTGCTGGCCAGGCCAGGCGGCCTCCTGCCGACTGGCTAATTAGGCCACATCTGGATCTAATTAGCCGTGGAGTCTCCACCAGAGGCGAGGGTCGCCTTTATCATCTGCATGGCAGGGCTGAGACAGGAGAAAAATGGCTGTGGATATGCTGTGTCCTGGTGAGCTGTGCATGTGGCTGTCCAGGGTGTGTGGGGAGCGGGTAGGAGTAGGAGATAGCTCTGTGTAGGGGGAGAAGCCCACTGCCCACAGCAGGATGGACAGCCCTGTGGGTGCTGACCAGGCCCACGATCCCTCGGGAACCTCACCCCACTCCTTGCTGTTCACATGTGCAGGGTTCACTGTAGGAGGAAGGAATGTTGCCTGCACAGGCCGCAAAGGTGTTCAGCTAACCATGCAATGAAAAGGGCTGTGTTCTCCTCGGCTCCTCGGAACCCTGTCTCTCAAAAAAAAGGAAAAGTCTGCATAAAAATGGTTGAAATAAAGAAAGTACTATTGATGGAAGTGGCACTGTGGTGTTGGGATGTGACCTGCGGACGGCTCATCTGCAGGGTGATCGTCCAGGGGCCCGGCCATCAGGCACAGTGGCCCAGGTTCCTGGCAGCCTCCCAGGGGCTCCCGCCAGGAGGGCGGTTCTCCCAAGAGCTCAGAACTTCTGGCCACGAGGGGCAAAGACACGTTGGGGGCCTCTGGGTCCGGGCCTCATCGATTCCCGGTCCTGTCTGTGGTGGACATTCACATGTACACTCCACCTGCCCCTTCTCCACACCTGGGGCACCCCAGGGTTCAGGCCTTGTCCTAGCTAACTCCAGTGGGTGTGATGCTTTCCAGAAGGTTCTCTCAACACTAGGGGGCCTCACCCCATCCACTGTGTGGGGTTCTCCTGTCTGCCCTCCTCCTCTTGCTCTGACCCTGGGACTCATTGATAATGCCCTTGGTTCTGCCCAGCAGGAAGTGTGGGGACAAGGAAGGGGAGGTCAGGGCCTCTGCAGGGTCTCCCTGCGCTGCCTGCTGCCCTCCCCCGCCCCGACCCCGTGCTGCCCTCATTAGCTCAGTGACTCTCGGAGAGGAGCCAAAGCTCCCTGGCCTGAAGTGGGAACCTTCACTGTCACCTCCTGGGTGGCCCAGCCTCCACCGCCCCAATGGCCGGCCTGCACTGCTGCCCGGGGCACTGGCCCTCAGGACCGACCTTGCTTTGGACGCCTGCCATCCTGTTTTGTGGGTGCAGTCACCGCCCCAATTAAACACACATGGTGAGGGCTGAAGCTGCTCTCCCTGCGGTGCCCAGAGCCTCACCGTGTATGCCGGTTACCTGGAGTCCCCCTGCGGGTCCTGCAGACCCAGAGGGAAACAGGTGCTCAGACCGGAGTCCTCATAGACCAGGCCCTAGCTGGGAGCTTTGCTGTATCCAGGCAACGGGCCCCAGCCCAGGGGTTCTGCTCCAAGGGCCTGGAGTGCGGCTCAGCCTGGCACATCTTCAAAGCTCCTCTGATGCTTCTGAGGTGCAGCTGGGGCAGAGGTTACCCTTCATCAACCCTGAGGGACTTAGACACGGAAGGGCCATGGTTTATTGCCTAAGACAAAAAATGCCAGTACCATTTTTCCTTAAATGAAAATGTTGTAGAAAGTCATATTTTAATTATTATATACAATAACATCTTTCTTTAAATGGAATCACTTTTTAACAGATCTTAACTAATATTTAACACACACAGGATGCTCACTTCCCAGCAGGCTGTGCTCAGCATTTTACAGATGTGGGCATTTAAGCTTTGGGGCTGCCCGACTGCTGGCCTCATTTTACACAGGGTGAGGGACAGGGGGTCCAGTCGGCTAACTGACTTTAAGAGGCACAAGGAGAAGACCTTATTGTCATAATAATTATGTATCTATTTTAATGTGACACCGAGATAATGTGACCTGCACAGCCCTGCATTGGACTGCTCAGGCTGTGCTGATGAGCACTGCAGGGCAGGATGGGTGGTTATGTGCACCGGCCCATAACCGGTGGGCTGTGGCTGGTACAGGGGTGGGGTGCAGTGGTGGTGCGCCCCAGGCCAGTGCATGTAACCACCCATCCTGCCCTGCAGTGCCCATCAGCACAACCTGAGCAGTCCAATGCAGGGCTGTGCAGGTCACATTATCTCGGTATCACATTAAAATAGATACATAATTATTATGACAATAAGGTCTTCTCCTTGTGCCTCTTAAAGTCAGTTAGCTGCCAGAAGTGGACATCTAGCTGTTTGGGAAATAATGGAAGAGAGAGAGCATGTACATAAGAATGCGGTTTATGTTTGAATAATAGATCTGCTCTGTCACCCTGGTAAAGATACACACTTTGGAGGGAGGCTGAGTTGAGAGGTAAGCACTAAGAGTGGTGCTCAGCGGGCTGGTTTCCCAGCAGAGCCTGCCGGGGCTGTGAGCCTCAGCCTGGAAGAGACGGGGAGCCACCAAGTTGGCTGCAGCGTTGGTCTATAAATAGGGCTGAGCGAGAACTGAGTGGATCTCATGGAATCGTAACCTCTGTCCTCCCAATAATCTCAGAGGCAATAACCCTTGGTGGTAGTTCAAGGTCTCCACTGTCTTTATGACCAGCGCCCCTGCAGTGACCGTGTGGCGTGTCCCATACCATGCCTGGGCCCTCGGGGGTGCATCTGAGTCTGACAGCTGCTCTTAACAAGCCATAATCAGTTAATGAATCCTTAAAGCGATGTTTATCTAATAAAATAAAATTAGATGTCTATGGACCCAAAATTTAGACCAATATCCTAATGGATGAGGAAAAATGTTAAAACCCTAAGAGAGAAATACAGGAGAATATCTATAACATTAGGTTCAAAACAGCTTTTCTTAAACAACAAACAAATATCATAAACTATAAAAGAGTTGGATAAATTTGACTCTATTAAAATTAAAACACACAATTTTCCTATTCTGGATAAACCTACTATTAACAACACGAGGTAAAAAACAAAAACAAAAGCAAAAAAACAGAGACTAGAAGAAATCATTTTCAACTTAAATGACTGCCCTGCCTGGCATTACATCATAGGTGTCTGTATAGATGCCCATCTTTCCCTATTTCCTCATCTAAAAATTATCCGGAGGATTGTATTAGATGACATCCCCAGTGTGCTTACCTCAGCATTCAATATATCATAGGCAGTAGGGTTTGTGAGCCTTGTAATTACCCAAGTTCTAAACAAGTCAATAACAAAAGATAATCTGATAGAAAAATGCGCCACCATATAAAGAGATAACTCGCAGAAGATAAACACGTCTTCATTGCTGAAAAGGTACGTATTCTTACCAATAGCCAGGGAAGTGATAAAACAGCTGGTAAAATTGATGTGCTATGTCCCTCTCCCGGAGAAATTCTTGCAAAAATGTATTTTAGAGGCATGGATATGTGTGGGAGAATGTTTACGGCAACAATGTACCAGTCAAACCACCGCCTACCTGACAGAATGTAGCAGAAGCCTGGATGGGAGTGGCTCTGCTTACCCCAGGGATGGCAGGATGGTAACAAAGTTTATCTGATGGAAATAGGAACTCAAAATAGAAACAAAGTTCATTTAATAGGCCAGGAATGTGAAACAGTAACAGAGTTCATTCAATAGAGAATTTGTATCTATGTCCAGGACCTCTGAAAAGAGATTGGAGAGTAACAATGTTTCAGAACAAAACACTTTAAAAACCTTTTTCTAAAAAACGAAAAATAATGTTGAAAGGTTGTTTTCCATAGTTATGAGAGTAATAGTAAAAAACAAAACAAAAACCTTTCTGGGAATGATAATACTGGGGAGAAGAGGAACTGGGGAGGGACTTTCTGGAGTCTTTAAATCCATCAAAACCACAGGAATTGGAAGCTAATGGGGCCAGATTCTAGACCAGGATGGCGTGGTGGCCACAGTTCTGACGGCGATGTCCTCGCCCGCTGAGCATTGCATTTATAGAGCGAGCTTTCCTAGGTCTTCAGGCGGATGTTGGCGCCCAGGACAGCAGGATGTGCTTATAGATTCCAAGGGCCGGGAAACTCAGCCGCACAATCGCCAAGCCTTTGTTCCCACCCGGCTCAGATCCCGCAGGGAAGTGTTGGCCGACAAGGTGGGTGCGGGTGGCCGGGGTGGGCGGCCACCAACCTGGAAAGGGGCCGTGTTCTCCCAGAAATGGTCTCCAATGGAGCGTAAATGGCCAAATATTAGCCTTCCACATAACAGGGGATGAGAAAACGTCGGTCTGTTTCTTGTATTTGATGCAGAAAGACTATTTAAATCTATGAAATGTTTAAAAAAAAAGGCGTGTGTGTTGGTGGGGAGAGGAGGGGGCCGATGCTCATGGCGGGCACACGTGTTTGGTGGCCAGACTTCTGTGCACGGCCCTGGGTGGCTGCTTGAATTCCTTCCAAACGGGCCTTTCTTCCCCTTTTTCTCATTCCCCCCATGGAAGACGGCCCCCTTTTCATATTTTACATGTTGTGATTTCACTGAGCCCTTCCAGTTGGTCGTCAACAGTTCATTTGTGCCAGGGCCTTCTGTAAACTCTGCACTTGGGTCTCCCGACCTGACCACCCACCGAAACAGGCTGTCTAAACAGCGTGTGTCTGGGCCTCAGACACAGCAAGTGAGTTAAAGATGGATCCTGTCCAAGGATTTTTTTCTTCTCCCAGCAGAGGTGGGGGTTGGGTGGGAGAACCCAGGGCCGACCCTGGTAGCCCTGAGCCCTGCTCAGAGGTGGCCGTTTGAAGTTGGAGGGGAATGGCCCCTGCATTCTGTCATTTTTCTCCATGGTTGTCCTTGAGTCTTCAAAGGGTTTCTCTCATTCTCTTTACTTGGTTCAGCTGGTCACTATGTGTGGGGAGCAAACATGTGGATAGGAACTGGAGCTCCATTCAGCCCCACCCCAAATGCCTGTAGCGGGAGTTTGACGCCCTCCGTGCCAGCTCCCCACATTTAGGGGTGCAGCCCCTGGGGTACAGCTTTTGCTGCGTCTTGACTGGGCCCTGAGTGTCCTTGGCCTGTGACTGGCAACATCACTGCCACTTTGTTCGGGCCACTGGGACACACTTGGGGAGACCAGGTGCGATGCTGGCTGCTGTCACTGTGAACAACTCACATGTAGCTGTGGCTACCTCCCTGGTCATGGCCAAGGACTTCTCCTGGGTTATTCTCTCACGTGACCTTTGTAGTTGCCCTTCCAGGCTGGTACTGTCAACATTAGGCCCATTTTACAGGTGAAGGAACAGAGGCATGGGGATTTCAATAAAATGCCCCAAGTAGGCAGCTGGTCTAGGGCAGAGGCAGGATTCCAACCCAGCACAGACTCCTTGTGGGCCTTATTCTAATGCCCTGTAACAGCCCTTTGGGTGCCACCCCCAACAGAAGGTGTCCCAGGGTAAGTACACCGACAGCCTGATGACAAACCCTCTCGAGGCACCTGCCAGGTGTGCCCTAGCCCCCGGGGCAGGGTGCGTGGCAGGGTAAGCCACGTGAACTTCTGGTTTCTTGGTGCATGTACAAGTTACACTTATACTATTCTGCACTCTATTAAGGGAGCGGTAGCATTAAGTCTAAAAAAAGTACACGTCTTAATGAAAAGTGCTTCATCGGTAACAGATGCCAAAGACCATCTGAGCCTTCCATGATCGTGATCTTTGCTGGTGGAGGGCCCTGCGCCCTGTCGAGGTCCTGGCCGGTCAGGGTGGTTGCTGCTGAACATTGTGGTGGCTGGCTTTCTTAAAGTGAGACGATGACAGTTTGCTGCCCCCACTGACTCTTCCTCTCAGGAAAGATTTCTTTGCAGCCTGTGATATCATTTGATAGGAGTTTGCCTGTGGGGGGAACAAGCTTTCAAAATTGGAGTCAATCTTGTCAAAACCCTGCTTGGTCAACTAAGTTTATGTAATGACTAAATCCTTTGCTCTCCTTTCAAAAATGTTCGCAGCATCTATACCAAGAGCAGATTTTGTCTCAAGAAACCACTTTCTTTGCTTATTCATAAGAAGAGATGTTTTATCCATTAAATGCTTATGTGGACAGCAGCAATTCAGCCCCATCTTCAGGCTGCACTCCTAATTCTACTTCTCCCGCTGTTTCCGCCACGTCTGTGACTCCCCTATTCATTTCATACCTCTCAGAATCAGCCATGAGGGCTGGAGTCAACTTCTTTCAAACTCCTGTTAATGTGTAAGCTTTGACCTGCTCTTAAGGATCATAAATGATCTTAGTGGCGTCTGGAATGGTGAATTCTTTCCAGAAGGTTTCCAACTGACTTTGCCCAGGTCCATCAGAGGAATCCCTATCCATGGCAGCTATAACCTTACAAGGTGCATTTTTAAATAATAACACTTGAAAATCAAAATTACTCCTTGATCCACGGGCTGCAGACTGGATGTCGTGTTAAGCATGGAAACATTAATCTCCTTATATCTCCACCCAGCTCTTGGGTAACTGTCAATGAACAGTAATATTGTGAAAGGAATCTTTTTTTTTTTTTTTCCTGAACAGAAGGTCTCAACAGTGGGTTTAAAATATTCAGAAAACAATTCTGTAAACAGATGTGCTTTCTCATTCTCTTTGTAGAACACAAGCAGAGTCGATTTAGCATAACACTTAAGTACCCTAGAGATCTCAGGAATCAGCACTGGCTCCAACTTGGTCGCCAGCTACATTCATCCTAACGCGAGAGTGAGCCTGTCATTTGAAGCTTTGAAGCCAAGCACTGACTTCTCTCTAGCCATGAAATTCCTAGATGAGGTCTTCTTCTAGTAGAAGGCTGTTCTGCATACACGGACAATCTGCTGTTGGCGTGGCCCTCCGCAGTGACCTCAGCCAGGTCTCCTGGGTGACTAGTTGCAGCGTCTCTGTCACCGCTTGTAGCTTCACCTTGCACTTTGGTTAGGCAGGTGGCTTCCCTCCTTAAACCTCATCAACTGACCACTGCTGGCTTCCAGCTTCTCTTCTGCAGCTTCCTCACCTCTCTCGACCTTCACAGAATTGAAGAGAGTCAGGTAAGACCTTGTTTTGGATCAGATTTTGCCTTAAGGGAAGGTTGTGGCTGGTTTGATCTTCTATCCAGACTATGAGAACTTTCTCCATGTCAGCAATAAGGCTGCTTTTCTTCCTTCCTTTCTTTTTTTAGTGTTGGGGATTCATTGAGGGTACAGAGACTTGCCACACTGATTGCATTTGTTAGGTAAAGTCCCTCTTATAATTGTGCCCTGCCCTTAAGAGTTGTGTCACACACCGTGACCCCCCAACCCCTTCCCTCTTGCCCTCTCCCACTCCACTGTTCTCCCCCTCAAATGTCCTAGGTCTGTCCTCATATCAGAATTGAGCACATTGCTTTCTTGCTTCTCCATTCTTGTGATGCTTTACTAAGAAAAATATGTTCCACCTCCATCCAGGTTAACACAAAAGCTGAAAAGTCTCCATCTCTTTTAATGGCTGCATAGTATTCCATGGTGTACATACAGCTTGTTTTTTTTTTTTTTTGAAGTTTTGTCCGGGGCCAGGCTTGAACCTGCCACCCCTGGTATATGGGAATGGCGTCCTACTTCTTGAGCCATAGGCACTGCCCTTATATACCACAGTTTGTTAATCCATTCCAGAATTGGTGGGCATTTAGGTTGTTTCCATGATTTGGCAATTGTAAATTGAGCTGTGATAAATAGTCTAGTGCAAATGTCCTTCCGATAAAATGACTTTTTTTTCCTTCTGGGTAGATGCCTAGTAGTGGGATTGCAGGATCAAATGGGAGGTCTAATTAGAGTTCTTTGAGGATTCTCCTTACTTCCTTCCAAAAAGGTTGTCTCAGTTTGCGGTCCCATCTGCTTTACTTTCTTAGTCATGTGTTTACGGAGAGGCATTTTTAATTTCCTTTAAGAACTTTTACTTTGCATTCACAACTCAGCTAACAGTCTCATGCGAAAGGCCTAACATTTTTCCTACCTTGGCTTTTAACATACCTTTCTCTTTCAGCTTACTCATTTTAAGCTTTTGATTTAAAGTGAGAGGTGTTCTTCCAGTAACACAGAGAGGCCTTGGCACCGTAATTATTTGGCCTATTTTCAATATTGTTGTGTGTTTCTCAGGGACTAGGGGGTCCAGAGAGGAAGGGCGGAGATGGGGGAGTGGCAGGTCGGCGGGGCGTCAGAACACGCACAGCATGTATCATGTTTGTTGTCCTACTGAGCATAGTTCCTGGCACCCAAGTCAATTACAATGGTGACATCAAGATCACTGGTCACAAATCACCATGACAGATATCATAATAAAGAACATTTGGAATATTGTGAGAATTACCAAACCATGACCCAGAGACCAAGTGAGTATTCGCTGTTGGAAAAATGGCACCAACTGACTTTCAAGTCACAAGTTCTCTTGCCAGAGACTCAATTTGTGGAAAACCCAGTTACCTGCGAAGCACAGCAAAGTGAAGTGTGATGGGGCACACGTGTCTGTGCCCAGGGACTCAGTCCTCATGACAACCCTGTGAAGTCATTATTATAGTGTCCCTATGTTCAAGGTAACAAGTGTTAGGGTCACAATTCATAGGCCCATCTGCATCCCTGTGCCTGTACCAGTGTAGACAGTGCTGTGAACGTCACACACCAAGGCCCTGTGGCCAGCGTCCACACATTTGCACATTTAACCCTGACAGCAGACCAGGGAGCCGGGCAAAGTGAGCCCGTTTCTGCAGAGGGAGGCCACTCTGAGTGGGCACAGTGGGGTGGCTTCCCTGGGAAGAGGACATTTAAGTTGAGTCTTGATGGCTGGAGAGACAGGCCATGGGCAGGGACAGTATAACACATCAGGGAGGGGGACCAGTGCTGACACAGGGCAGAGGGGCCTTGGGACAGACGTGTGTTCTAAGCATGCCTGTGTCCGACCAGCTTCAGGGTCCTTGAAGGGACTGTCAGTCCTGTCTCACCACCCCCAGACCTCAGGAAGGTCCAGTCTTCTTCCCTGGGCTTCCCAGAGCCAGGCAGGCTGGGCTGTGGCCAGATAAGCACCTGAGAGCCTGGGCCTATCCCTGCATCCCTGAGATGTGGTTCGGAGGGACCGGCCATCCCTGCAGGTTGTGAAAGAGGCGTGATCATAGGTGCTGCTCCTGCTTTCTCTGTCACGTGGGCTCAATAATTTGCTGACACGTCGTGGCGGGATAACACGACAGCGAGGCTAGCCAGACCCCTGGACGTGCGGTCAGAACAAACACCACACTGCTGCCTTCAGCTCCACTCTGCCCAGGGTAAGTTTTCTGAAAGTTGCCCACAGGCCTCAGGGTATGCAGACCAGGGAGGGACTTGGTCATGGGATGAGTGACTCTGGAGGCCCGGCCTAGCAATCCCGTGTTCCCCACCTGGCTGCTCTTCCCTGGGCACATGAAAGAGTCTATCTCCCAGGCTTCTCTGCAGTCGGGCGGTTGGGTGAGGTCACATAGGCAAAGGGACGTAGTTTCTTTAGCTCAGGAGTTCCCCAAGATTTGGATTTTCTGGCAAATAAGTACAGGTAATTCCAGGCCTGCTATTTAGTTTCCAACTTTTATTTTACCAAATAAGAGATTAGAAATCACAGATTCTCCCTCTCCCCACCCTAGGGGGACCCTAAGCCCTCCTGGGCCCTGGGACTTGAGCAGGGCATGCAGAGAACCAGGCTCCGTGCTGCCCTTGGGCCATGCCCTGCTTGGTGAGTGAATCAATTTCTATTCTTCCAGGCTGCCCTGTTTGTGGCACTTTGTTATGGTGGCCCTGGGGAACTGATGCCAACAGTGACTAGGTAACCACAGAAGTGGGATCTGAACCCAGGTCTCGCCCTCCATTCTCCCAAGGCATTGCTCAGCTGCAGGCACCCAGGGCAGTGAGGAAAGACGGCTCGGCTGCAGCCGTCCACTCCCTTTTTGAAGGCCCCACATGGGCCTGGCTCTTAGATCGTCTCCTTTTGCCTCGAGCTCTGTGGGTTCAAAGCCAAAACCAGAGGCATTTAATCTTCGTCTGTCCTGGAATTACCCTAACCAAGGAGACCAGGGCCGGGCCACTGTCCAGCCCATCGGCTCTTTGTTCTTCCCGAAATCTTCCTCTTCAGTGGGGTCAGAGGGGGACTTAGCATTGTCCAGGGAGGTGTCCCGATGCCTTCTCTCCCTACCCCATCCTGGAGGCACCAGTCACACGGGCCGGCACTCCCTGACAAAGCCCTTGCGGCATCTTCTGCAAAATTCTGTTTTCCTCTTCCCTGTAGCTGCACTGGGGGGCAGAGCCCCTGCGGGAGGCAGGCCCGTGTGCCCTCCATGCCGGCAGCCGACTGCACATCTCCAGGGCACCCTCCTGTGAGCAGAGTGCCAGAGAGAGACGGAGAGGGGGGCAGGGGACACTTCCAATGAAGCTGAGGCGTGCTGGGGTCAGAGGTGATAGAGTGGCAGGCCCTCCCAGTCCCAGCAGAGAGGAAGGAAGGGCAGCCTCATCCTTAGGGGCTCTTGGGTGCAAGTTCTGGCTATGTCATTCACAAGGTACATGGCTTTAGGCAGTGTACTTAACCTCTCTAAGCCTCAGTTTCTTTATCTATAAAATGGGGGAGACCAGTAATACACACAAGCATCAGTGTGGGGGTAAGATAACACACAGAGTGCCCACGGCGTCTGCCCCACTCTGGGACAGTGATAAAGTGCGCTGCTGCCCTGCGGCCCCTGCTGGGTGGTGCCGACGGTGGCCTCCCACCCTCGAGCCTCTGCATCTCTCCTTACCCCTGCCTGACGGTTTTCGCCAGTGCTGTGGGAATTTTCAGCGCTCACCTAAGGCAGCCCAGAAATGCCAAGATCTAGTGTCCCCAGAGTTGGGGTTGGCAGGTGGACTCCACAGACCCCTGTCCTTCAGTGGAACAGCTCTGAGTGCCTTCTGTGCAGTTCACGCAGTGTCTGCACGCACAGGTAACTCTCAGGGGCCCTTGGGCTTGTCTTCCTTCCCTGGAGGTTCCCCCCATTCCCTCATTTGTGCTACCAGGGGTCACACAGAAGCCACATGGGCTCAAGTCCTTCAGGGGACCCACACTGAGACAAGGAGGCAGCCCCCAAACAGTGGGCAAAGCTACGGGGCTCAGAGGGACTCGGGAGTAGAAGGCACAGCGTGTCTGGTACTCAAAACCTTTCAAAGCAGACTAAGGACAACAAAGGGAACAGATATTCGTGGGCTGGAAAGTTGGCCTGAGAATGAAAGGGCGAGACCGTGGATGGGGTCTCTGTGCTGGAGGGCTGAGTACAATCTGGACCACAGGGCCAGATGAGGAGACGACCCCCTTCCTGCCCTTTGCTTCTTGAGAAGGTGGGAACCTGTCTCCAAACACGCAGATCCCAGGAGGTAGTCTTGAGGGTCCTGGGGCCCACTTTGATATTTTACGAGACTCTGCAGAAACGGGGACCTTCCTCGTGGTCTTTCTACCCGTGCTAACAGATGTCCCCAGCAACATATTTTACTCCTAATTATATGTGCTTTTGTTCCTTTCTTATTTGTATTAATCAATTATGTTTTGACAAAGTCAGTTTCTTCACATTCAAGAGCCTTTCCCAAATGGGTTCTGAGTTGGAAAATAACAAGAGGGGCCTTTTGTGGTAAAATACTAGAACCCACTGATTTGACCTAATACTCTTATTTTACAGAAAAATGAAACTGAGGCCCAGATTTCTAATACAGATATTGGTGACTTTTGTGGATTGTAGCTTCATGGAAGTCTAGCTCTAGACAATAAATTGCATGAAGCCATTAATATTTCAGGAGATTAAGAGGTATTCTACACACATGTGCAACAATAGACACTCAAATCAACCCATTATCCATCCATGTGGCATTCGGTAAAACCGATCTCTGCAGCTCTCCTATATATTAGAGTCTAAATTTGTTAGAGGATAAAGTATGTTTTGGCCTAAACTTGAATCAGATCTGGTTATAGCTGAGATATTCCCAACAGAATTTGGTTACACTTTAAGCATAACATTAGCCTTTAGAGCTGGAGTATTTTTAACACAGCCTCTGAGAAATCTGTCCAGATAAAATATGTTTTTCTTATAAGAAATCGGGAAGTTTTCACGGACATTCATTGAATTAATAAGGCATGGACTGAAATGAAAACCAATTTGGAGAAAGGTCTCTGCATCAGACAAACCAGGTTTTAGGCCTGGTGGGCGAGGCAGTGGTGTGTTGAATAAGGATGTAAGACCACGGAGGCGTGGGTGCCATGTCCATCCTTTCTAGATGAGTGACCTCAGTCTGTCCGGACCCCATCCACGTCCTTCATCTTCACCATTTGCCCAAGTGCCAGTCGGGTTCCGCCTGTAGGCACCTGCGTTTCTTTGCGTGTGAGCTTTATTTGGCTGTAAGAAGTGTCTCTGTCCCTGCACACAGAGGGCCATTGCTGGGGACACCTGTCCACATGGGTGTAGCCCTCAGCCAGTGGCCCTGGGAGGTCGTGGGTAACTCTCCCAGCCCCTTGTTCCCTTGGGGTGGATGACTCTGATGGATTCCATGATATTCCATGAGCTCCCCCAGAAGGCTGGTGCTCTGGTGGTCTCCATGGAAACCGAAGTGCCTGGGGAGCCACCTGTTGGCTTCTTCCTCTGCTGTGTCACTTGCCCAAGCTCCCTGGCTGGTGTTTTCTAGGGTTGCCTCCTGCGTCGTCTGCTCATGCTAGAATCCTTGCTCAGGCTCTGTTTGGGAAAACCCCACTGAGACAGGGTAAAGCCACCCAGCATGGGACTTTGGTGTGTAGTTCATGCTCCAAATGTACCAGCAGTTTCTTCCTTCTGTCTCTGCCTAGATGCCTGAGAAGGGTCCTGTTTGGGGGTGGCAAAGTTCAAGGGTAAGAAGGGGTGTGAAGGCAGGCAGTCAGGAAGCTCCTGGAGAGTCATGCACAGTTTTATGCATCTCTGCCACCCTTGGCCAGTTGGTCCTCACTGTCCGGAGGTGTCCATGTCACAGAGAGTTCAGACCCGAGGTGTGAGCTGCAGTGGGACGCGGTGGGACAGTAGGCAGGAGAGGCTGGAGCTGCAGGTGTGTAGAGGGAGGCTGGGCCTCCGGGAGCCCAGCGCTGGCAGTAAGAGGCTACAGTGGCAGAGGGAGGCTCAAGCCAATTTTGGCATCTTTGCTCAGGTAGAGGTCTGGGGAGGGATGAGCTGGCTCTCTGATGAACCATCTCTGACTCTATCTTCTTTATCTGCTGCCTGAAATGGTGCGATTTCCTCCCTTGGAAATGTCTTCAGCACATAGATAAAACATGAGTGTGATTTATTATTTCACATTCCTCCCCTGCTGTCAGGCCGGCTCTGGCTCCCGGGCCTCTTTATCAATTAATGCTTTCGTGCCCAGCCCCCGCCACCTCCTCCTGGGCCCACCAAACCCCTGATAGTCTGCCAGGGACCAGGCTGGGCTGGTCCAGATGGAGCCATGTCAGAAGCGTTTGTACACAGACACTTGAAAATGAAAACGCCGACCCAGCCACAGAGCGCCTCCTTGGCCAATGGGACAAGTGACTGGCTTGGGTGCTGGTGGGGCCTGTGCCACTGGGTCCCAGCCTCGAGGCCTTCCCGGTCATGCTGGGCAGTTCAGCTGGAACCCCGTGGAACGCCAGGGAAGTGACGAGGCTTCTCAGAGGCCGCCCGGTCCTGCTTGGGGCCTAGCGGATTAGAGGAATATGTACAATTTCCAAATTTAGCGTTCAGGAATAGCTTCATATAAACAAGGGCTGCTTTTGCCGCAGAGATGCAAGTAGATAATGCCAAAAAAGTCCCCCTTTGTGACGGAATTCTGTGATTCTGCAGCCAACCTCCAAGTTGACTGTTGGTGCAATTGAAGGCCCACTTCCTGCCTGTCCTCTGCATGGGTGGTCGGGCTCCAGCTGAAATATCCAGGCTGACAAATGCTTTTACAAAGGCCAGATTATACACTGTAAACCTACTGTCAGCTGGGCAGAGAGAAACCCAAATGCCTCTCTGCCATTTAAAGATTTAGTTTGGCTGCGAGACTAAAGCACTTCTTGAGCGATAAAAGTGGCCCCGCCTTTGTAAATTGTTGTCGGAGGTGCCTGAGCTTGGGGCGAGGGGATCTGTTACCAGGAAACGCACAGCCTCCCCGCGGTTTGGGGAGATCTGGGTGCTATTACAGAGTCCTCCAGGAAAGCAAAGGGGGCACAAAGTTTAGGACATAGCTGGGTTTGGGGAGGATTCAGGTTCATGGAGAGTTTCAAAGGGCGAATTTTCAGGGGAGGAAGCAGACCAACCTACAGCTTGGAAAATGCACGTTTGGGGCTGGGCCAGGACGGAACTGAGTTCTGGTCTCGCTGGTGCTGTGTTTACGGGAATCCAAACCTCTGGCTCCCACTGAAGAGCTAGCCTCCTCCCACAGACACTGAGTGAGCTGGTGGACCCCGCGATGACGTGCGTCACCAGCCTGCCTCTCCACTCAAGGAGGGGAGCAAGGTGGGGGAGTGTGGCTGAGGGGCAGGCCTGGGAGGGGGCTGTGGCTTCGCCACCTCTGGGGACTGGGCCCTGCCAGACGGAAGCCCTCTCGCCACCAGCAGGTTAGAGCTGGTCAGTAGGACACCTGGGAGAGGGCAGCTTGGCTTTCAGTGCAAAGCTCTCCAGCTCCTTGGACATGGGAGAGATAGGGGATTGGGGTCCCATGAGCCAGGTAGGACATGGAGATATTGGACATGGCACATCGTGGGGTCAGACGGTTTTTCTCCACAAGCAAAACCATGCAAGAGTCTCCGTGCGATCTTTTAATTCAACAAATCTTTGCTGAGTCCCTGCCATGTGACTCTGGGGACTAGGACTCAGAGAGGGGGCGGGAGTGGCATGGCAGTGGGGCAGGTGTACAGTTTCAAATGAGCCAAAATCAGCCTCAAGGCGGAGGTGACTCATAGACAAAATCCTGGAGGATGGAGGTGAGTGACCAGGGTGTCTGCGAAGGGGGACCGCTGATACAAAGGCCCTGGGGCAGAACTGTGCCCAGAGCAGAAGGACAGCAGCAGTGTGTGGGGTGGTGCATATGAGGGGAAGTGGCCAGAGAGGTCGGGGGCACTGTCCTCTAGGGGTTCCCTGGGCAATTCGGTAGCCACTAGCCTCATGTGGCTCTTGCATTTAAATTTAAATTAAGTGAAAAAAATTTATTTTTGATGCAGAGTCTTGTTCTGTCACCCTAGGTAGAATACCAGGACGTCATAGCTCACAGCAACCTCAAACTCTGGGGCTTAAGTGATCCTCCCTCAGCCTCCTGAGTAGTGGAGACTACAGGTACACTCCACAATGCCCACCTAGTTGTTCTATTTTTAGTAGAGATGAGGGTCTCCTTCTTGCTCAGGCTGGTCTCAAACTCCTGAGCTCAAACTCCTCAGCCTTGCAGAGAACTGGGATTACAGGCATCAGCCACGGTGCCTGGCCAAGTGAAATAAATTTTAAGCCAATCTAAAAATGAGCTCCTCAGTCAACCAGCTGCATTTCAATTGCTTAATAGCCACCCTTGGCTGCTGGCTGCTGTGCTGGAACAGCAGCACAGATCTAGAACTTTCCTCCATGACAGGAAGCTCTAGTCCAGGGCCTTGTGAGGACCCACAGAGACCATATTAAGAGCTTTGTCTCCCACTCAACAGCAGTGGGAAACCATCGCAGGGGTTGACCAGAGGGTGGATGTTTTTGAAGGGTCGCTCTGGCTGCTGTGATGAAATATGATGCTGGAGAGAAAAGAAAATTAGGCTAATATTGTGTCCGCTTCACAGACAAGGCCTGGGCAGGGGCAGGTGGCCAACCAGGGGCACCAGCCCTCAAGAGCTGAGCCAGGCCCAGAATCATGTCTCCTGCCCCACAGCTGGGGGCCTCCAGATTAGAAAGGCCTGTTCTTCATACCTTTGATGACATACATGTGTGCTGCGTGTCCGTGTGTGCGGATACGTGCACACGCGTGTGCATACCTGTATAACGTGCACATACGCGCCTATGTAAGAGCATACGTGGATATGTCTATACGAGTTTTCCTTTTTCCAATGAGCATGTTCCATTTCATAACAAGCTTATCGAGGTTTAATTTACACACCGTACAACCCAGCCCCTCCGAGTTGACCATTCACTGACTTTAATAAATCGGCCAAGTTACATGTCACCATGATCCAGCCCCACGTGGCATCCTGAGCAGGACTGCACCAGAAAGGGGTCCACTCCACAGCTTTGGGCTCTGTGATGGGCATTCCCAGCCAGGCTAAGGTAGGTCCAGGCCCCAGCCACAGCTGGAAACTGTCCTCCCCTTGAGTTGGGTCACAGAGGTGCAAGTGGCTTGTGACACGTAACACAAGCACACCCTTGGACAGAGCCCTTCCAGAAGGGACACGTCCCATC
This sequence comes from Perodicticus potto, assembly GCA_963574655.1. Classification (NCBI taxonomy): domain Eukaryota; kingdom Metazoa; phylum Chordata; class Mammalia; order Primates; family Lorisidae; genus Perodicticus; species Perodicticus potto. The sequence goes on along the minus strand of CAUYRH010131553.1, from coordinate 4,558 downwards.
TGCTCTTGCCCTCCGGACGCTGCTCTTCCTGCCTCTGGCAGGCGTCTGCTCCCATCTTTTCTCAGAATCTCTAAACGCCGCGCTTTAGTGCTGGTTTTTCCAGCCTTCTGGCCAAAAGTATACACAGAGAAAAGTATACAGAGAGGTCAGGCTCCTGTCCCCACTGAGCTAATATTTAGGAGAAAGAAGATTAAACAGATAGTTCAGGGTTGGCTTGTATTACCACACTATCCTTTAAAAAGTAAAGGGTTTTAGGGAAAAAAATCCAACTAAAGGGAAAAAGTTCAAAGCTCTTGATGAGAAATGATGGTGTTACGTCAAGTTCGGGACTAGAATTAAGGGAACACTAGTATGAAGGGATGGTTTGTGTGGTGACAACTGTCTGGTGCCTCTGCCTCCTAGGTGCTTCTGGTCGGCAAGACATTCATTCATCGGGTCCTAATCTAGGACCCGTGTGCGCCAGATCTGCTCTGTGGAGACGAGTCAGCTGCTCTCGCCTTCCGGGTACCCCCAGTGCAGCCGGGGACGGGGCATGTGCTGCCCAGAACTTTCATTATTGCCTGGAGTTCTGGGGTGTTCCTTGGTGAACAGACAGCACGGGAGTCCAGAGGAGAGCGGAGAGGGGAGCTAAGGCTTAGCAAGCCCTCCTTCCGTCAGCGCCTTGTGCCTGGGTTTGCCCGTCGGATCCTCCCAGCGTCCTCCTGCTGCCGTTATACCAACTGCAGCGCAAACCAAACCAGGGATTTGATTAGGCTCGAGGGCTCTGTGGGTCAGAACACAGCAGAGACGGCTTATCTCTGGTCTGCAAGCTGGGGCTCCTGTTGGGGAGACTCCAAGGATGGCGGTGACTCAGTGGCTGGAGGCTGGAGCCATCTGCAGGCTCCCGCCTGGTCTGGGAGGCTATCTAGACTCAAAGTGCCCTCTGGTGCCCCTCCCTGTGGGCTTCCCTCCAACACGGCAGCCCAGCGCTCCCAAGACCAGCGTCCCAAAGAAGAAGGTGAACGCTGCATCCCTTTTATGGCCTCACCTCCGAAGTCATGCAGCGTCATTGCCACTGAATTCTAGAGATGATAAGTGGGTCACAACCCTGCCCAGACCTTGAGGGTGGGGACAGGGACCATACCTCTGCACAGGAGGAGGGTCACACAGTCGATGTGGGTGTGGGATGGATGAAATCGTGGTTATCTCTGACAAGGAAACTCAGGCACAGAGAGGGAGAGTAAGCTGCCCAAGGCCACACAGCTGCCCGGGACCCTGCCGGGCCTGAGGCCTCAGTCTGCAGTGTCTAGTTCCTCTCTCCGCTTTTAGATCCCTGTGGGCACCGATGCTCGGGGACAAGTTCTCAGAGCAGGTCGGAAGTGTCCCTCACGTCCTGCTCTCAGCTACCGCTGTTCTTATGTCCACATTCTGTGCTCCTTGTGCTGTTTCTCTGCCTCTTCCCTCACACAGACAAACAGCCACAGAGAAGGGGCCGGTTTGGAGGTGAGCAAGACCCCAGATGTCTGACTTTTTATTAAAAACACTTTCTCCCCAAGCCAAATCCTCTTCCCATATGGCCAGTTGACTTGCCTGGGCCGGAAACCACAGCAGGTAAGGTGTGAGCATCTGAACTCGCAGGGTGAGGAGAATTTGGCGGGGGGGCCCAGGTGGGCTTTGGTCCCCGCAGGTAGGGTGAGAATCTTGGGAAACACTTGTACAGCCTTCGCAAAAGCCGAGGGCTTACTTTTGTTTTTTTAAACAGTTGCTGTTAAAATTTTGAAATTAAAAAAAGAATAGAATATTTAATTTAGCGGAATATTGTGGCATATCCATAGGAAGAAGTTCTGACTCCGCTACATGCATAAGAATCTGGAAAACACAGGGCTGGTGAGGGAAGCCAGAGTGACAGGCCCCTTGTTGCTTGATCTGTTGGTGCAGGATGGGCCAATGCCTGCCCTGACCCCGAGAGGCTCTGCGCTTGCCGAGAGCTCGGGGCAGTGGTAGTGATCGTCGAGGGTGCGGGATTTCTTTCTGAGGTGATGAAAATGTTCTGAAATTGACTGTGAATCTGATGGCTGTACGTATCTCTGAATATACTAAAAACCATTGAATCAAAGGCAATGAATGAATTAATAATGTATGTGAATTGTACCTCAATGAGGCTGTTAGAGAACAAATTTCCTTTTCATATCCTGCATTTTCTTGTGATGTGTTTTCTTCAGAAAAACTAAAAACTACAGATAATCCAGAAGAAGAAAGTAGAGAATTGCCATCCTCCCAGTTAAAACCAGCCCCCAGAGCACCCTGGTGCATGTAATTCCCAATACACAGTCGTAGTGGTTTTCTTCTGATATTTTACATGTCTTGGTTTGTTGTTGTTGTTGATGTTGTCTTTTTTGCAAGTGTAGAATCTCCCAGCTCAGGGTGGTTTGTGTCCTGACAAGTCTCTGAAGTGTCTGTTTCTGGATAGAGCAGACCTAATTAGGCCGTGGGGACCCAGTAAACACTGCAATTAGAGCCGGGTAGCAGAGTCCCTGCTGGGAAATAAACAGGCCCCAGATCTGGGGTGTTTCTGCCAGGTGGCTGCTGAATTCAGGTTTCGTAAACAGAAGAATCACCTCGATGGTTTCCAGAGAGCTGAGTTTCAGTCCTGGAGAGGGTCTGCTTAGGCTGGGCAAGAGCTCTGGTGGGAGAGACCAGCGGCCAATGGTTTAAGTCAACCCAGCCATAGAGGTTTCACCCCTAGAAATCTTTAATCCCCATTTACTTATCTATTTATTCATTTGTCTGGCTGTTGAAATGAAAAGAAGGAATGTATGCATGTGGCTGCAAAAATAACCCTGCGAGAAGAGCAGATAGTGCAAAGAGGTCTCCCTCCTGTGCCCAGCTCTGTCTCTACCTGGAGCCCACCAGCATCATCCATCTCTTTCCTTTGGAATAGTCCAGGCATGTGCAAACATGCCTCCTGCACACCTGCCCTGCCCCGCCCTCCCTCTCTCTGGCTTCTTAATTAAATATATATTTTATGTATAATACACATGTATATATAGGTATAGATAGATAGATAATTGCTCCATATAGCACATAGATATGGTATATCCTTTTTGATGGCTACATACTATTCCACTGTAAGGATATACCACAATTTATTAAACCAGGTACCTATTCATGGATACTTAGATTAATTATAGCATTTTGTTATGACAAATGATGCTGCATGAGCATTTTCATATATTTTTGCCTTTTATACTAATATAACTATAGAATAAATTTTTAGAAATTTAATTGCTAGATCAAATAATCTGTACACTTAAAATTATTGGTACCTCTTTCCAACTTGTGTAGTTTGCTGCAAACTGCAACCCTCCAACAGTGTACAAAGCCACCTGTTCTAACCTAATGTTGAGCATTTTTTGGTGACTCCTATAAGGGATAGAGAATGAAGTATTCTCCTCCCCTTCCAAGAAGCAGGGAGAGGCAGGAGTAAGGCTGCAGGGGGCCCTTTCCTCTCTCACCCAGTGAGCTGGGCAGGTGGGCTGCTGCGGCGTCTGCCTGTTGGGGTCCTTCCCTCCTCCTCCTGTACTAAGAAGGGCCCTCAAGTAGGAATCAGCTCATGGGCACCCATCTATAGCCTCTCTCCAAGCCAAGTGTTGCCTTGGGACCACCACTTCTAAGGAAATAAACAGGCCCCAGATCTGGGGTGTTTCTGCCAGGCGGCTGCTGAATTCAGGTTTCATAAACAGAAGAATCACCTCGATGGTTTCCAGAGAGCTGAGTTTCAGTCCTGGAGAGGGTCTGCTTAGGCTGGGAAGAGCTCTGGTGGGAGAGACAAGCGGGCAGGGTCTCTCTCTGCCACTTCCTCTCTTTCCCCAGGACCCAGCTAATTTAGCAGGTGAGCACACCTCAGGGCCAGCAAGGTGGATGGGACCAGGGTTGCTAGAGGACACTTGAGGCCAGAGGACACTGCAGAGGGTTTCTCAGGTTGAGGAGTCCAAGTGACAGGCTTTGGGCAGGAGATTAGTATCAGTGAGGGGACAAAGCACAGGACATGAGTGGCCTGTCAGGATCCCTGTAGACCCCGGGGTCCTTGTCAGCGTCCCTGCAGACCCTGGGTCCCTGTCAGCATCCCTACAGACCCCGGGGTCCTTGTCAGCATCCCTGCAGACCCCGGGGTCCTTGTCAGTGTCCCTGGAGACCCTGGGGTCCCTGTCAGTGTCCCTGCAGACCCTGGGGTCCCTGTCAGCGTCCCTGCAGACCCCGGGGTCCCTGTCAGTGTCCCTGCAGACCCTGGGTCCCTGTCAGCGTCCCTGCAGACCCTGGGTCCTTGTCAGCATTCCTGCAGACCCCGGGGTCCCTGTCAGTGTCCCTGCAGACCCTGGGGTCCTTGTCAGTGTCCCTGCAGACCCCGGGGTCCTTGTCAGCATCCCTACAGACCCCGGGGTCCCTGTCAGCGTCCCTGCAGACCCCTGGGAGGGACCCAGAGACCTTGAGGGTGTGGGCAAGCTGAGTTCTTAGGAACACAGGTGGGGTGTTCCCACTGACGGGATTGCCATTGCTCCCGGGACATCTGGGGTTTGCA
>CAUYRH010131552.1:0-11867 GCA_963574655.1 Perodicticus potto | reverse complement strand
TACAGCAATGTCTCAGGCTACAAAATCAACACCCATAAATCTGTAGCCTTTATATATACCAACAATAGCCAGGCTGAAAAAACAGTCAATGACTCTATTCCTTTCACAGTAGCGCCAAAGAAGATGAAATATTTGGGAATTAACCTAACAAAGGTTGTGAAAGATCTCTATAAAGAGAACTATGAAACTCTAAGAAAAGATATAGCTGAAGATGTTAACAAATGGAAAAACATACCACGCTCATGGCTGGGAAGAATCAACATTGTTAAAATGTCCATACTACTCAAAGCAATATGCAAGTTTAATGCACTCCGTATTAAAGCTCCGCTGTCATACTTTAAACATCTCGAAAAAATAATACTTTGTTTTATGTGGAATCAGAGAAAAGCTTGAATAGCCAAGACATTACTCAGAAATAATAACAAAGCAGGAGGAATTACACTACCAGACCTAGGACTGTACTATAGATTGATAGTGATCAAAAACAGCATGGTTTTGATCAGCATGGCACAAAAAACAGAGAGGTAGATGTATGGAACTTAATAGAGAACCAAGAGATGAACCCAGCTACTTACCGTTATTTGATCCTTTACAAGCCAACTGAAACCATTCAGTAGGGAAGATTCCCTATTTAACAAATGGTGCTGGGTGCACTGGCTGGCAACCTGTAAAAGACTGAAAGTGGACCCCCACCTTTCACCATTAACTAAGATAGACTCTCACTGGATTAAAGATTTAAATTTAAGACATGAAACTATAAAAATACTAGAAGAAAGTGCAGGGAAAAATCGTGAAGGAATCGGTCTGGGCGAATATTTTATGAGGAGGACCTCCCCCCACCCAAGCAGTATCAAAAATACATTACTGGAATCTGATCAAACTAAAAAGTGTCTGCAGAGCCAAGAACACAGTAAGTAAAGCAAGCAGACAGCCCTCAGAATGGGACAAGATTTTTGCAGGTTATGTCTCTGACAAAGGTTTAATAACCAGAATCCACAGAGAACCCAAATATATTAGCAAAAGAACAAGTGATCCACTCTCAGGGTGGGCAAGGAACTTGAAGAGAAACTTCTCTGAAGAAGACAGGCACATGGCCTACAGACACATGAAAAAATGCTCATCATCCTTAATCATCAGAGAAATGCAAATCAAAACTACTCTGAGATGTCATTTAACTCCAGTAAGATTAGCACACATCTCAAAATCCCAAAACCAGAGATGTTGGCGTGGATATGAAGAAAAGGGAACACTTTTACACTGCTGGTGGGAATGCAAACTAATATGTTCCTTTTGGAAAGATGTTTGGAGAACACTTAGGGATCCAATAATCGACCTGCCATTTGATACTACAATTCCTCTCCTGGGTATATATCCAGAAGACCAAAAATCACATTATGACAAAGATATCTGTACCAGAATGTTTATTGCAGCCCAGTTCATAATTGCTAAGTTGTGGAAGAAGCCCAAGTGCCCACTTATCCACGAATGGATTAATAAACTGTGGAATATGTACACCATGGAATATTATGCAGCCTTAAAGAAGATGGAGACTTTATCTCTTTCATGTTTACATGGATGGAGCTGGAACATATTCTTCTTAGCAAAGTAGCTCAAGAATGGAAGAAAAAGGCTCGGCGCCTGTGGCTGAAGTGGCTAAGGCGCCAGCCATGTACACCTGAGCTGGCAGGTTCGAATGCAGCCCAGGCCCGCCAAACAACAATGACGGCTACAACCAAAAAATGTCCAGGCATTGTGGCGGGTGCCTGTAGTCCCAGCTGCTTGGGAGGCAGAGGCAGGAGACTCGCTTGATCCCAGGAATTGGAGGTTGCTATGAGCTGTGATGCCATAGCACACAAATTGAGGCTCTGTCTCAAAAAAAAGAATGGAAGAAAAAGTATCCTATGTATTTAGCCCTACTATGAAACCAAATTACAGCTTTCATATGAAAGTTGTAGCCCAATTATAGCCCAAGAATATGGGGAAAGGGGATAGAGAGGGGAGGGGAGAGGTGAGGATGGGTAAAGGGAGAGTAATTGGTGGGACCACACCTACAGCGCATCTTACAAGGGTACGTGTGAAATTTACTAAATGTAGAATATGAATGTCTTAACACAATAACTAAGAAATTGTGGTGAAGGCTATGTTAACCAGTTTGATGAAAATACTTCAAATTGTACATAAAACCAGCACATTGTACCCCGTGAGTTCATTAATGTACACAGCTATGATTTAATAAAAAAAAAGTATCTGATATACTCAATATTAGTATGAAACCAGCAGATGAACAACTACACGCCCACATTGAGAGAAAAATACAATTACATTCAAGTGGAGAGAGGGGAAGGAGGTGTAAAGGGAAAGAGGGAGGTGGAATGGTAAGCTCTCACCTAATGGGTACAATGTAAGGGATATGGTACACTTTCTGGGTGAAGGGCTCAACTACAACTTGGACTTTACCTAACAAATGCAAACAATACAACTTAATCATTTGTACCCTGATAGTAATCTGAAAAATAAAAATTAAAAAAAAAAACCCCAAACTGAAAAATCCACTACAATTAAAAATAAAAAATTCCACCAATTAGTATGAGACTTTCAGCGAGTAGTTTTATATTCTGAACCTGTTCCCTCACTTATAAAGTGGAATAGCAATGCTTGTTCTGCCTACTTCACAAATATTTAGGAACAATTAAATGTGAAAAAGTGTTAAACGTGTAAGTTATAAATTGAGTGTCATTAATATTTTTAGACAATTTTAAATGCTAGGCTAGACTAATTTTCGCATAAGGAACTGATATTTACCTAAACTACCCTAGTCTTTCTTGATTGTCAATGCTAAATTTTTTTTTTTTTTTGAGACAGAGTTTCAATTTGCTGCCCTTGGTAGAGCGCCATGGTGTCAAAGATCAAAGCAACCTCAAGGGATCCTCTTGCCTCAGCCACCCAAGCAGCTGGGACTATAGGCCCTGCCACAATGCCTGGCTTTTTTTTTTCTTAAGAAACAGGATTCACTCTTGCTCCGGCTGGTCTCTGAAATTCTGAGCTGAAGCAATCTACCCACCTTGGCCTCCCAGATGGCTAGGGTTACATGGTGAGTTACCATGCCTGGAGCAACAAAAGAACTTTCAACAATGATCAAAATATTCTGTATTTGTGGTATCTGTATAGCATGAGAGCCACTAGCCACATGTGTCATTAAACTCTTGAAATATACCTAGTGTGACTGAGGTAATTTAAATATCTACATATGGCCAGTAGTTATTCTCCATTGAATAACTCAATCTATTTTTTTTTGAGACAGAGTCTTACTTTGTTGCCCTTGGTAGAGTGCCGTGGCCTCATAGCCCCCAGCAACCTCAAACTCTTGGGTCAAGTGATTCTCTTGTCTCAGACTCCCAAGTAGCAGGGCCTGGCACAAGGAAAGGTATTTTTTTTTTTAAGAGTGTCTCACACTTGCTCAGGCTGGTCTTGAAACTGTGAGCTCAGGCAATCCACCCACCTTGGCCTCCCAGAGTGCTAGGCAGGTGTGAGCCACTGCGCCTGGCCTGAATAGCTCAATCTTATCCTTATTTTTATCCTTCACCTGTCTTCACCTATGTAATTACAAATATAATAATATTAACACATGACAGGCTTCTCAAAAACACTATTCATGTGGATAGGGCACCGGCCACATACATCAGGATTGGCGGGTTTGAAATTGACCCATTCCTGGCAGCAGTTCTCAACCTGAGAATGACCCACAGGAACTATATTAAAGGGTCGTGGCATTAGGAAGGTTGAGAGCTACTGTGCCAAACAATGATGACAACAACAAAAAAATAGTCAGGTGCTGTGGCGGGCGCCTGTAGTCCCAGCTACTTGGGAGGCTGAGGCAAGAGAATCGCTTAAGCCCCAGAGTTAGAAGTTGCTGTGAGCTGTGACGGCACAGCACAGCACTCTACTGAAGGTTACATAGTGAAGACTTTGTCTCAAAAAAGCCAAAACACACTATTTACACTATTCACTTAAACAGTTAAATTTTTGAGAGATGCTAGAAATGTAGTTTGAAGTCTTAAAGTTTCATCAGAATTTTTACGAAGCAAATTATTGTTAAAGATATCTTACAGGAACCTAAAATTGATTAACCATGGGCTATACTTTACATTGATTAAAGAAAGAAAACAATTATGTGTTTTGTTTTTATTTTTGTTTATTTATTTTGAGACACAGTCTCACTATGTCATCCTCAGTAGAGTGCCAAGGCATCACAGCTCACAGCAACCTCAAACTCTTGGGCTTAAGTTCTTCTCTTGCCTCAGTCTCCCAAGTAGCTGGGACTACAGGCACCTGCCACAATACCCAAGTATTTTTTTGTTGCAGTTGTCATTGTTGTTTAGCAGACCTGGGCCAGGTTCAAACCTACCTGCCTCAGTGTGTGTGGCTGGCACCCTAAACGCTGAGCTATGGGTACTGAGCCATGTGTGTTGGTTCTAAAGATTTACTTTGTGCTGTGAAGAATGTGCAAGACTGGCCCAGTACCCAGTGTAGCTCCGTGGTTAGGGCACTGGCCACATACACCAGGGCTGGCAGTCGAACCCAGCCCGGGCCTGCTACAATGACAACCAACAACCAAAAAAATAGCCAGGCGCTGTGGTGGGTGCCTGTAGTCCCAACTACTTGGAAGGCTAAGGCAAGAGAATTGCTTAAGCCCAAGAGTTTGAGGTTGCTGTGAGCTGTGACACCATAGCACTCTACCAAGGGCAACATAGTAAATTAAAGCTGTCCCCAAAAAAAGAAAGTGCAAGACAAAAAAACTCAGAATCTTTACCAAAAGGACTTTAATCATTAAATTACTCTTACCTTTAGCTCTGCTTGTATGAACTCTTGCACGCACCCAAACAACTTCATCAGCTCTTTGTGCTGTCAAGTCTTTAACCCGAACCAACACTTGATCTGCAACGAATAAAACAATTTGGAATTTACAGAGATTGCAATTAATTTTGCCTGACAACTAGCATAAGTATTTGGTATCATCTTAAATAACCCTCTCCTCTTCAATAATACTATCTTCTTTAACACCTTCTAGAAGGGTTTTTCCTTAAGTTTTGTGAACCATACTTTCCAAATGTATCTTGAAAATCCACTCAATTCTCCACCATTTTCACTGCCACAATACTAAACTATTATTATCTCTTATGTCAACTACTGCAACAGCCTCCTAACTGGCAATCCTCTGGTCCCCTTCTAATTTAGTCTATATGCCATCAAAGGCAGCTTCAAAATGCAAATATGAACACTTTTACTTGACTTAATAGGGCCAAACACAGCCTGTCATCACCTGCCTATGCCTAAGTGGACAGGCACTTTTGCCTGTCTGCCATAGTATGCAAGTCAGCAAGCCACAAAGAAGGGTTATTTGCTCTACTCCATTCCCCAGGACACAGTAATTGATCCAAGGAAGGACATGTTACTCAAATTGAACTAATCCAAGTCCTTCTCTGGGACTTTTGATACAGATCCTGGGAATGAGGCTCTCCTCCCTGGAGTTACTGAGCTGAGGTGATATAGGTTGTGGACTACAATACCCTAAAGAAAGCAGAGCCAAAAGGGGCAGAAAGCCCTGAAGAGGCTATCTGAACCCCGAGATTCAACTGTGCTCGATGCCATCTCATGGTTTGTTTCCTATAGTTTTATGAGCCTTTTAGCTGGAAATGAGCTCCAACTATCATGTCTCTCGATATTAGCCAAAATGTTATATCCATTTAGAGTTCCTCCCAAATAGAAAATAGCAATAAAGCAACTATTATGTAAAAACAGCGATATGATACACCATTCAGAAATCATTTTGCTATTATTCTAACTATGCAATAAATTAATTTGACAAACAATTTATGTATTAGCTAAAAACACAATAGATACGACATTAAAATATCAAAGGTGTATATCTCAATATACCTTTGGGGATATTATAATGAAGTCAAAAAATAAGTACTACAAATTTTACCTGCTTTGTCTAAATGTATTTATAATTTGCCTCTTGAGGCAAAAATGAAGCTATAGAGAGAAACTGATTTCTCAGTAGGATTCTGACTCTGGTAGGAGAATACCACGGTTCTTTTGGCCAAAAGCAAAGAAAAGGGAAATTTTAAAGCCACTGGCATTGTAATAGAATTTCTGCAAAACACTGCCAAAAGACTTTATGAAGTAAGCCGACTTCAAGTCTGCTGTGTAAACTCAGGCAAAAGAAAAATGTGAAAGAGAAAAGATAGACAAATCAGCATAAGATTTTTAAAATGTGTATTTGAAAATGCCAAGACTGGAAAAGTAATGGTTTACTAATGAGGCAATCAAAACTCAAAACCAAACAAAACAGAATTAAGATAAATCTAAAAGAGTGGACTTATAAATGAATGTGAAGGTTAGGATAATTTTAACATTAACTGCCATTCCTAAGTTGTATTTAACTTATAACACTTTTAAGCCTGGGGCCTCATAAAGTATACATAACTCACACATCTCTTAACCTAATAAAACACTGTGGACCCAAGGTAAAATTTTTTTATAACGTGGCCATCAATGTGTTAATAGTAATTGGTAAAGAAAAAGGGTAACAACCCTTCTTTCTGGTGGCATCCCAATTAATCAGCATAGGGGTTCTCAACCTTTACTATATCCCAACATACTTGAGGCACATGTCATACTCCCACCAGTATAACTGGATGAGGTAATGACGGCAGCAAGGTTTCTGTTCGAAAAACTAGGGCATAGCCTACATCTTTTAAGAGTCACCAGCACTACAGTAAAGGAATTTGGAGAAATGGAAGCAAAAGAGAAAGAAAACCATGTGGAGCAAAGTAGTATTAGGATTTTTGCAGAGGTAAAAACCAAAGGCAAAATTCCATTGTTACGTTACTATAATCATATTATATATATACATGGTTATCTTTCCCTCTGGTGGGAAGATTTTGCAAGTGGAGAAACACTGTGGACTTGTTAGCTAAATAAAAACTGCAATTGTGTCGACGGTTGCTTGGGGCCTTATGCAAAAGCTTCAAACTCCATTGAAGCTTCTTTGTGTTATAACTCAAGGAAGTCCAGTTGAGGAAGATACCTAAGCTAAAGTCTCAATGTCTCCTACTATTTGCCCTGGCAGGAGAGTATCATCCCCTAATCACAGCATCATAGTCCATTTTATACAGGTTGCCCATCCCTAATCTGAAAATCTGAAATGCTCCAAAATCTACAACTTTTTGAGCATTAACACTCAAAAGAAATGTTTGTTCACTGGAGCATTTGATGTATCCACCAAAAGAAAAAAGATTGTTAACTAGCTGAGTAAGATTAAGAGTGTTGAAATTATATACTTAAAACAGAAGTAAAAGGCACACATTGACAAATAGAAAGTCTACAGGTCCAGCTCAGCACCTGTAGCTCAGCGGCTAGGGTGCCAGCCACATACACTGGAGCTGGACAGTTTGAATCCAGCCTGGGCCTGCCAAATGACAACTGCAACCAAAAAGTAGCCAGGCATTGTGGCAGGCGCCCATGGTTCCAGCTACTTGGGAGGCTGAGGCAAGAGAATCACTTAAGCCCAAGAGTTTGAGGTTGCTGTGAACTGTGACACCACAGCACTCTACCAAGGGTGACAAAGTGAGACTTTGTCTCAAAAAAAAAAAAAAGTATATATATATGTATATATACATATATACATATATACACACACACACACACACACACACACACATGTAATTTACCATTTAAAGTATGCCGTTTAACCTACAATATTCATTTAAAATATTTTCTTCTTTTTCTAGATTTAGGGACCCTAAACTGACAATGTTTACACAGGATTAAACAATGGCATCTACTTGAGTTATGAATGTAAGCTTTTCAAAATTATACTTTCAGAGTTAGGTCTTTTAATATTTTATGAAGAACATTCCTGGAGCAGAAAGAAAAAAAGCTTTATTTATTATCACAAAACTACTAACCTGGTTTTTCTTGTGATTGTATCATTGAAGATACTCCATATCTCTCTTTAGCATAATCCTATAAAAAAAGTTTACATTATGACTTTTTCTGTAAAGACTAATAGCATAGTGAACACGTAAATACAAATAATAAACTTTTTTTATTAATTTACAGAAATCAGTTTTATAATGTAGAAATCTGTCACTCATTTACATATGTATTCTACAGAAAAAAGAAAAGCACCTAGGTTTTGGTTAGTTTGTTTTTAAGATCACCATTCCTAGATGGATACCACACTTAATAGCATGCGCAGATAAAATTTACACACATGTACAACACATCTTAACTGCCTTCTTCAAAAAGGAGATGAAACTACTTCAAAGCAGGTATATAATAAATTTGCTCTGTGAAGGGAGTAGGATGACGTACTACAGTTTTATTAACTTCCTATTACAGGAAGAGATGTTCAAAGAGAACCAAAGTTAGGGATAAGCTCTCTGAGCACCAGATGTCCACAGTTTTCAGAAATCGGAGATGTTAGGTTTAAGCTAACTACAACTTTTTAAATGTAAAACATCATCAAAAAATTCACCAGCTTCCTGCTTCTAAAAACCAGTTTCATTCAGAACACCAGGTTATAAGGGTTCCACGTTGACAATATGATAATATCAGATTTCTTGTTACAGGTTTAGAGTTAGGAACAGGAAACAGAAGACCTAAGGTCCAGATTGTTAACAAACCACACTTATTAAATAGATAACTGGCCTTTTATTTTATTTAAAATAATAATGATCTTTTCAGATCCTTTAGCTATAAAATGACATGTCTGCTACAATGTTTACCTTATCTCTAGACCCCTGCTATTTGTTAGTGTACCGCTAGTTTATGTAATTAATGAGATCAAAAATAATTTCCTTAGATTTTTTTCGAGGTAACTTAAGATGAAACAATGAATTTCTGTCACTCTACAGCTACCTGTTGAAATCCTAAAAATCTAGATTTCTCATGTATACCAAGGTAAATCAAACACATACATGTACCTTAACAACACAAATAACATATACATATACACTTACATTAACAACGTGCTTACTGAACAACTTTTTTTCCAATATTAAAAATAATAAACATTAAGGACAAAGATAACCCAGTTATCCAGAGTAGAGAAATACAGTCACACAAGGAATTCAGCCCGAGGACATCATAAATTGTGTGAACACATACACACGTACAAGGTCTCATCTATTTTAATTTGTACTATTCTAATTTCAGCAACTCATTTGGTCTTCTGAGATGGCCTATTAGGTAGTTTACCACTAATTCAGAATTCCTCAATATTAAAATCAGGAGCCAGACAGGGATTGAGGTTTAATATTACTACACATACAGCACACATAACTTGTAGGGTGGTTTCAAACTTTGATATCTGAACCGCATTTCAGTATTACAGGCTGTTACGAATTACCCACGTGATTTGAGGTCACTTCGCCTCAAATGCATCCTCTGCAACCATTCCTACCTACGGCGGCGCTGGGTCACAGAATGGAAATTAGTGACACGTGCTCTTTAAAGGTGTCACAGGGAAAGCCATTAAACACACCGGCACACTATCGTTACTTAACAAAACACTGGGAACACGAGGGCTGGGTACAAATCGATTACTAACGGTCATTAAAATTTTCCCGGGGAGAGTGCATTACGTGAAGAACGTGCCCAGTCCAGGGAGGCTATGGGGTGGCCCCGCCGCTCCTACTTCCGGGGCAGTTGGTGCTTCGCGTCCAGCAAACCCTGGGGACGCCCAGAGCTCCCGGGCGACCTGTGAGAGTGCGGTCCGGAGTGGGTCAGGTCCCGCTGCCAAGGCAACGGCCCTGGAGGGGGCTCTGGGCGCTAGGACGCCAGGCCTGCGGCCCGCGAGGAAAGTGCAGATAGGGACCCGAGGGCAGGTGCCCTAGCTCACTCCCCCTCCTCCCTCTGCGCTGGCAAGCCCAGGGGTCTGTCTCCCCAAGCCCGGGAAAAGAAGAAACCCACTTCCGCCGCCTCCATGATCTCCCGCGGCTTCTCCTGACTCTTGCGGCTGGCGTTGACGCTGGGCATCAGGACACGACACGGGGCAGTGGACACCACCCTCCCTCGCAGGCTTCCGTAGGGCAGGCCAAAGGGGCTTTCTCCCTCCCGCACAGTCTCCACCCTCCCGGCCCTCCGATCCTTCCGCCCTCAGCACCGGCGCTCGGGCTCCGCGTGGAGGGGCGGCTACGGAAAGATCGCGAGAGCCCCGGCTATCTCGAGATCCCGGAGTGCAGGCCCCGCGCAGCGTCCCTTCCCCTTTGTGCCCCGCCCCCACGGGAGTTTTCCCGGAGTTGGGGAGAATTGCGGAGAATTTGTCAAGTCAAGAGCGGGATTGGCTCTTCAATTTAGTCCCCTCTGCGACTTATGCTTCTTTCTCCTTCCAGCCCTTTCAGCTACTCCGGGCTTTGCACTCTGGCTATTCACTAAAGCACCCACTCAAGGTCAGGTCTTGGTTTTTCGTCTCTGGGACCTTCCCACTGTCACTCTCCCCAGCGGCGATGTAGCTGCCTGGGGTCAGAAGAGGCCCCTCTGCAAACCATTGCTATGTGTTTTGGGACACAGGCGTGAAATTGGCTTGCTAAGGCAGCGTCGGTTACCAATAGTTACCTAAGTGATGAGTGAGGTATAAACACAATGGCGGCAACAACAGACTCCACACAATTGCACCGATTCCCTGGATCTGTTGCATCGTTAGGGGCAGTGTATAGCCTTGGTTGTCTAGTGGATGAATCTCCGATTAGGTTAGGCTTTTCTAAAATCTGGAAGCAAATCCCATCTGTTATCCCTTTGCTATATTGTGGGAATCACATTTGTCTATCTGTCTGCGAGATGTTTTAAGGCACTTCTCCCTTCCTTTGGCTCCCTTTCCTTGATAGATTATTATTCTTTAGGTCATAGCCCTGGAGTAAGACTAAATTTATACTCTTCTGGCCTTCTTTCCTGAGAGCCAGAAGCAGTGGCCACATAGCATGTGCCTGGGGTCTCATGACTCTGCTCTAGTAAAGATATCACAGCTGCAACTGATGCTGTGACTTAGTTGAATTTGCAGTAGTCTGTTGTCAACCTCCTGGATCTGTCTGATTTTTGCAGGAACCATACTGGTGATAATAGGAATATGATGGATACTATCGATCATCAAGTCTAATTTTTAAGATTTGCACTAATTTTTGCCATTCCCCTTAGGGATATGATGTTGTTTGTGATTTATCCTTTTTGGGACTTGGGGAAGTGATTGTAGGGTTCTGCTGATGGTAGCCTTATTCTACAGGCCAAGAAACTGTAGGGGAGCAGCTTTGCTGTGTGGTCTCAGCCACCTTGTAGGTATCCACATAAGCTATGTACACGAGGACTTGAACTGCAGCTAATCTGAATCTTAGGAGAACATTTTGTGATGTAGGAATGTGAGAGGATGGGAAGCTGTCTCCCACTCACTTCCTTGTCTCTCTGGGAGGCTGTCTGAGGTATGGGACTTCTTGTTCCCCTCCACCAGTGGAGCTGCAGAATGTAAAACTGCTTAGTTGGAGTCAACAGTGGTTGTTCAGCAACAGGGTATTCCACAACTCAAGTTGTAGTCATTTGGTCCCTTTTGTTTGGGTATCATCCTTTTAGATGTGTGAGACAAGGATTATAGTGAGCTGATACCTTTGACTTATACACTACTTTTTTTTTTTATTTTTATTGAATCATAGCTGTGTACAATAATTCAATCATGGGGTACAGTGTATGGGCTTCAGATACAATCAGAGATATTTTCATCAACCTGATTGCAATAACATTCAAGAGACTTTCTCATTACTTTGTGAGAACAATTTTGATCCGTATTTAGAAGTTTTCTCCTAACCCTTCAA
>CAUYRH010131545.1:0-10492 GCA_963574655.1 Perodicticus potto | reverse complement strand
CCCTTCCACCGGGGGGCAAGGTGAATGAATGTATCAATGAATGGATACAGTCCATTCATGGAATTGAGGCCTAGGAAATTCAACTTTTAATAGTGTTAACTCAAACATTTTAAAGGCTCATGTCTCCTTCTAAATATTCCATAGAAACCTTAGCCACAAATATCAAGGAAATAATTGTTCACATTGTCCAGGCTTTTGTTATTTCAGCTACTTTTAGAACTTAAGGGTTTACTCTCTATATTCAATCTCAGTTTTGTTCAAATTCAAAAAAATAAAAAGGCAGAAAAATTCTAAAAAGTCATTCTCAATGATTATTCAAAAAGGCCGCACCATTCCAACACAAACTCTAGATTTTTGTAGATGTGCCTGGGTTTGTGCATGCACATGTGTGTGTCTGTGGGTGCATGTGTGTGTATGCAGAATAATCTGTCTCTCTTAGGTGGCCAGTATGTGTATAACATGATATTGTTGCTTTTGATAGCTTTATGTTTCTTGGTTTCAAGAATAAACAAAATTCATGCACATAGCATTGAATTTAGTTTCCTTCTTGTGTTATCATCATCTATCAATTTTATTTTACTATGAAGTAAGTTTAAAAATTGGAAGAGAGCATATTGCCATCCTTTTTAAGGGTGAAAACAAAAAAAAAGTGTGAATGTTGTGTTAATAGTTGAAAATGAATATAGTGATACTATTTGGAATAAGAATTGAGCTTTTCATTGATTTTATTTTATTTTAATTTAGTTTCATCACTAAAATTTTTAGGAGAGAAAATCTAACCACACCATCACATAGCACAAGAAAGGAAAGGGCTCCAGATTCCTGCAATTCATCAGCAAGAAGCAATTTTCGAACATTCCCTATGCCTTAAACTGTGTCAAGTACTGCAGAAGATATTATCACCACTATAGTGGAATTCACTATTTAGATCTTCATCATTTCTTTTGGTATAGAAAATTATAAACTTTAATGGCATAGCATGAACTAATAGCTGTCTTAACAACTCCAACTCATTAGTGATACTATGTCCCAGGCACCCAGGGGAAAAGGCTGAGAAAAAAGACTCCTTTTGTCTCTGGCTCTCCCTAACATCCCCATCTATAACCCAGACATACTGGAATTTTATTTCAAGAACATGTTAATTATCAATGATAAAAAATACATGAAAGATGATAACTGAATATTAGGGATTACAACAGAAAAGTGAAAGTTTATTTTATACCCGGAAGAAGATGTATCATTCTACTCCTGAAAGAGTTGGTTAGTTGTTGTTAACAATCCAGTTAGAATGCTTTAGTAAAATGCATTTACTCAAAAGCCAGAGTCTGTCCCTGTCAAAAAGCTATGGGGAATATCTTTGTTTGAATGCCAACCCTGTGATATACCCTGATAGTTAGTTGCTGCCACAGAACCTACAAGAATCCTGTATATTGAGGGTACTGTGTAGAATCAACTTCTCTAAAAGCAATAGTTAAAAAGAGAGCAAATATTGTGCTAAGTGCTGCTTTCAGAGTGGACTTTGTGTTCACGAGTGAGCATTTGGCAGTGCAAATCTCCTTCCTTTGGGAGAGGCCCTTTGCTTTGTAAAAGCAAGACCACATGATTTGCACAAATCCTTGCATAGCTCCCATTCTACTACTTTATCCTATAGGAATATGGCTTTGGAGGAATGAAATCCAGGACATTTTGACTATGACTATGTTTATGTTGTCTTCAGCCTAATATTTTTAAAGTGAAAAAGTAAACAAAGCAGGAATGTTTATTTAATCTGGTACCTTATTTTCTTGTCATATGAATATGCAAACCCCCACCTGTTCAAACTTTGCACATGACCCCAAAAGAAAAGCAGCACCAAGAGGCTGATGGACCGGATGAATTCCAGCATTTTCTGGTTAAACCCACTCACAAATCTCAGAACACGCATTGACAGACTCGCCTACTGCCACAGGCAGCCAACTCTGTTGATAAGGAAAATATTGATTGACTACCTAGCAAGCGCTTTATGTTTCATATAAATCAAAAATTAGCAACATAATCTCTGCACTCAAGCCTGCAGATTTCCAAGAAGTACGTAGTATTTGTTGGGCCAGTTGAAAGGTACGGAACATATTTAGTTATAATTACTGTTTTTACTTTTCAGGAAAAGCTACACTACCTACTGTTTCAAAGGACACTGGTTTTTATTTCCTTGGCACCAAATCAATAAAAGTCCCTCCAGCACAGCAGCTGTTGCTAATGGCCCTAAAGAGTTAATGTGCCGCCTAAAGTGAACCCAGGTCAGTGTCTACACTAAGTGGCCCTCGATTAGCGTTGACTGACTTTTACACAGTCAGTAAAAGCTCAATTTATAGAGATGGAGCCAAGAGATCGAAATCAATAATTTAAGAAAATTGTATGTTGAATTCTATGTTTGTAGCCATACAATATATATAAATATAAAAACTATATGTATCTGTTTCCATTGTATAAAGCAAGATGTTTTTAGTTCACTGGCAGATACTAACAGATGCTCAATAATTTTAAGCATTGGGCTTAGTATACATATTCTGATTGTGGTGCAAAAAAGATCAGGACGAATTTGACAAGCCAAATATCGGAAGATAAGGTACAGGCACGGTTGATTAGTTATAATAATTTTCAATCACAGTAATAAAGATTGCCTATTAGTGAGAAACATTCTATTTCAATTGTCACTGCAGATCATCTATGACAACTTTCAATGCCACTTTATGCTACTTTTTAAGACAGACAAGCATGTTTTTGAAGATGTGCCAAAAGTGCCCATTTAATTTGAAAGCATAATGAATTTCCTCTTTAGCTTCCATCAGGCTTGTGCAGTTTTACCCCTTGATCAGGTGACAGATGAGAAAGCCTCCCCTTAGTCAAAGCAGAACCTTGGAGCGTGCAGGAATGGGCTGCTGTGGACTTCACAGAGCATTGCTCCTGCAGCCTATGTCCAAGCCAGAGCTAGGCTCTGTACCTGAACAAGTGTGAGCAAAGAAACTGAAGCGTATCTGACCCCACAAGATGGGAAGTAGAATTAGTTCAGAGAGCAAGGAGTTGGCCAAAAGATCAAAAGAACTGGAGAAAAAGCTTCAGGAAGATGCTGAGCGAGATGCAAGAACCGTAAAGCTGCTTCTATTAGGTAATAGTTTTTCCCTATCGCTTTCACAAACTTGATTGTTCTTTAATTGTGATGTATTTATTTTCTCAAACTTTAATTTCAAATGTATTAACATATGGGAGATTTATTATGAAAACATATTTGGAAACTTAAGCAGACTTTGTTTCAGCTCTATAAATATTAAAATTTTTCTTCTATTTGGTATTTTATTACATGTTTTCCTGTTAAGTAAAGAGGTAACTATTTATTAGACAACTCAATTTCCCTGTCAATAATATAATTTAAAAGAAAAATCATATCTTATTTTATTACACCCTAACCATTTTCTAAATGTCAGTTTCTCATATGGAAAACAATCCTTTAATTACATGCTATAAAGATCTACATTATTTTGTTTGAACGGAAGTATGTTGGGTTGTTTAAACTCAAATTTAATATGTTACTTATTTACTTGTGCTTTTAAAATCAATTAGTCTCAAGTTTTACAAAGAATAATAAAGTACTGTGTATTAATATCATTCAGGCTTCTAATGCCACCTGTGCTATTGTCTGTATACTTGAGAAATACTTCATCTAAATCCTATTAGAACATTCATATATTCGTTCAGGTGAGGAATTACATCTCTTTTACTTTTTTGTTCCTTCAATTTCAGCAAAATATTTTACCATGACTATATTTTCAGGAAATGTTTAATTAATTAAAAAACTTGAAAAAAATAATTTTCATGGCTCGGCACCTGTAGCTCAGGAAGAAGGGTGCCGGCCACATACACCGAAGCTGCTGAGTTCGAACCTGGCCCAGGCCTGCTAAACAACAATGACAACTGCAACCAAAAAATTACTGGGCGTTGTTGCTACTTGGGAAGCTGAGGCAACAGAATTGTGTAAGCCCAAGAGTTTGAGGTTGCTGTGAGCTGTGAATCTACAGCACTCTACTGAGGGGGACATAATGAGACTCTGTCTAAAAAAAAAACAAGAAATAAAATAATTTTCACCACACGTTTTCTGCAAAACATAAAACATGTAACATGTGGTGATCCCTGAAACAGAAATATAGTTTTGAGGTAATAACTAAAGACTTATAAAAAGCAGAATACAAAACAAGAACTTTAATTTAATCAGAGGGGTTTGCCCTCCCTCATCTTGACTATGCTCCGAAGGACTTGACGGCATTTCAGAGTTGTGACTTTCTCACACAACAGATTTCCTCATTTCCTTAGTGTTCCCTTACTGGGACTAACTTGCTCCCAGTGGCTAGAGCATTTGATGAGCCAAATGTATGGTTCCCAGCATTTGCTGGGAATTTCTCAAAGGAAAAAAATATATACATCCTTTCACTTTACACACAAGTTCTGTGGTTACACACACGCCCACAGCACTTGCCAATATCCATGTCCAAGATCATAACTTAGAAAGATATTACAGTAAGTGATAATGACACCAGGAAATGTACTTTCCCTAACACTTGAGAGAAAGTTCTGGGGCTCTGAAGAAGAGTGAATATAATATGCACATAGAAAACTCTTAATTTTCTTCATTCTCTGGTATTGTAGAATAAAACTGTGTATCATTTTGAGTTTCATGGCTGACAAATTTATGTTTTTAACTTTAACTGAACCAATAATATTTTATTTATTCCTAATTTTTGAATACATACTCCGAAAGGCAGTTCTCACATTCACGACAGCACTTCCATCTCAAACCTCCTCTCCTCTCAGCCTAGATAACCACCAATGTGACCAAATAGTGATCAGTCATTATCTCCAAATCTTGTTGGACATTCATTTAACCCCTCCTATTTCTACTAGTTTTAAGGAAGTGCTATTCCATTTTCATTTCAATTTAATTTCAGCCTTTGTGCCACAAATTCTATCCCCTTTTATATCATAATTTTTCTTCATCAATTATTTTGTCTGTGCCATCTTCACTTTTTTTCACTGATTACTTCCTCTTCCTCTTATTTCTCTTCTTTAGCCTAAAAAAGGAAATCTGCTTTTGAGCTCATAATCCCCTGATTTCACCTTACATTGATATATCATAAAATGTTTTTACATTGAAATACTTTTCCAAGTAGTCTATGCTAACTATTTCTGTTTTCATACCCTCTACTTTCCCTTTAATGTAGTGTAATGGTAACTTGGAGATCTTCTCCCCTGCTGAACATTTTCTCTCTCTCAGAGCCCTAACAAGGCCCAACTCCCCAAACTCACACCTCAATAATTTGGAATCACTCTTCTTTCTCAGCTTCTGTGAAACCATAACATCTCATTTGTTAGAAACTGTCCTTTCTCCCCATACTGAATCTTGTTCTATAGTGGATTCCCACGCCAAGCCTTGTCCCCAATGCTTTGTGAGGCTTAGTCTGCTCTCTCTCAGGGACCTCTTACCAGGTCTTACCTGACACATGTATAACTCCAACGTCATTTCTTTTGCCTAATCTGTTGTTCCATTTTTGCAAATTTCTAGCATTTATCAATAACCTGATCGTGCTTTGGGAGACCTCAAAATTATTTCCCAGTTTATTTTGCTGCACATTCTCCAAACTTTGTTTTCCATGAAGTCTCTTGTTGTGCTCTTTCCCATTACACCCACTTGATATTTCAGCCTTCAGTAGCTCTTCCTTTGTGGCTATTCCTGCACATTTTCCAAAGGTCAACTTTGTCACAAGGTTTAGTTTTAAGCTCTGCCTCTGAAGAAATAAATGCCATATTTCTCTCTTTTTCTAATGCTTCTCTTGTTGCTTTAATATACAAGGAAATCTTATAAAATTATATTATTTTCATCACGTAGGTAAAGAGAAAATGAGAATTTAAAAAGGTAATTTTGTTTTCTGTGGTCAAAAATTAGTTTACAGCAATGCAAAGTTTTTAGTTGTATAGGTGTCAGTCTTAAATGAGTGCCTGGGTTCTAAGTTCTGTGAGAACAGAGAACATGTCGTTTTGCTCCTGATTAAATTTTTTAATTTAGCACAAGAAAGCATCAAGTATGATAAATGTAAGAATGACAGATTTGGAAACTAAAATATTTCTGTGAGTTTTTCACAGTGGCTACACAATAGTTATACCTTCAGTACGTGGGGAAAAGAGCTGAAAAAGAACCATATCCATTATCACATGAGGAGTTTGCTTTTTATCTTAAGTGAATGGGAAGATATTGATAGGCTTTTAAGTTGTAAGTGAAATAATAATATATGTATATTTTTTTAATTTGTTAGACATTGTCCTGCCTATACTATGGCACAAAGATTTCAGGGGAGGGTAGAGGCAGGTAGGCCTACTATGTAAATACTTGATCTGATTCTGAATTAAGACACAAATTACACATTTGGAAGTGAGTTTTGAGAGACTACAGGAGATAAAAGAACGTGGTGGCAGATTGCATGAGGGTCATAAATGAGAGTGATTGGGGTGAAGTGGGGCCTAGCGATTATGTGATTCATCATTATGTGAAAGGCCGAGCATGAAGCTGGGGAAAAGGGAAAAAGGAATAATACTTGGGTACATTCATTTTGCTTTATTTTAGCATGACAAAATGACGACATACCTTATTAAGTCAATATATGAGTCTGGAAATGAAGAGGATAACTCTAGTTAGAGCTGTGTATTTGATACATTCAGTTCCTCATTTTCATTATTTATATTTTCCCTTTGCTAGATATCCAGTGTAGACAGACCAACTATGTGATTAAGCAAGGCTTTGTTTGGGTTGTTGAAATATTAATTTATTTTAAAAGATTGTATACACAACTATTCTTCACAATTAAGAAACACTTAAACAAATAACTATCAGTCCAAAAAAGTCTGTGTGGGAAAGTTCACATAATTTTGTATTTTAGTGTCTTCATGTTTTAGCCCAAAAGGCATATTAATTAAGATAAGAAAGATGATATATATATTAAAATGCTTCTCAAAATCAAAACAAAATCCTCATATAATATCTTCAAACATATATAGTGCAGACAACTGGGTTTAGAGATAGGCATACATTTGTGAAACAATCCATGTGGCAAACATTTCCACTGCCTCTAAAAGTTTCTTCCTGTCTTCTTATTCATTATGATTATGGTTATTTTATTCTAACACTTAGCATAAGATTTATCTTCTCAGGAACTTTGAAGTATACAGTACACTATTATTAACTATCTGTACATTATCAGACATTTATAAAACAAGTACAAAATTAGATGTTGGAGTATTCAAATAAAAGATTATTAAAAAGAAAGATAGAACATTGTGGTTATGTGCTTTTTCATAAATAAAACCATGCTTAGTTTGACAAGGAATTTTACAGATTCATGATACTTATTATTTCTATATCATAGAAATAAGTGCGTGGGCATACTAATAGCCATAGGAATATATCTGACAACATATACTTAATGATAACAATGAACTGAAAAACCACAATATTACTACATAGTATTTAGGCTAAACTATGTACATTAAGTCTAATCATCATGCAATATGTAACATTGGACTCTTAAGAAAGTTGTCCAAGGCTCAGTGACTATAGCTCAAGCAGCTAGGACACCAGCCACATACACCAGAGCTGGAGGGTTCAAATTCAGCCCCGGCCTGCCAAACAACAATGACAACTGCAACCAAAAAATAACCAGGCATTGTGGTGGGTGCCTGTAGTCCCAGCTATTTGGGAGGCTAAGGCAAGAGAATTGCTTAAGCCCAACACTTTGAAGTTGCTTGAACTGTGACACCATGGCACTCTACCCAGGGTGACAGCTTGAGACTCTGTCTCAAAAAAAAGAAAGAAAGAAAAGAAAAAAGAAAATTGTCGTAGACTTTAGAAAAATGCCTATGTCAGGAAAACAAAATAACAATATTATGAGAGAAATGTTTTAAATAAAAGAGTTTAAATAATGTAACAAAAGTGTGTGAAACTTGATTTTATATTGAATTTAAGAAATATTAAAGCTATGAAAAACATTTTAATAATGATCATAAATTTAGATATGGAGTATATAGTATTAGATAATATGGAGGTAATATAAATTTTCTTAAGCTTGAAAATAGTACTCTGGTCCTTTAGAAAAATGGGCTTATTCATAGAAGATGCATTCTAAAGTATTAATGGGTGATGTTTCTGATAATGATCAGCCAAAAAAGCATATAAAAATGTGTGTATATGTATATATAAAATTATATATGTATACATTAATATGCAAGAAATACAGCAAACATGCCAAAGCATCAATAAATGGTAAAGTAAAAGTGTATAAAATAGAGGCTTCTAAAGTACTGTTTTCTCAAACTTCATTAGGTTTTTTTAATTATCAAAATAATAAATTTTGAGCCAGGTGTGGTAGCTCATGCCTGAAATTCCAGCACTCTGGGACACCAGAGCAGGAGGATCACTTGAAGCTAGGAGTTCGAGACTAGCCTGGAAAACAAGAAAGACACTATCTTTACAAAAATTTAAAAATTAGCTGGGCATGGAGGCACCATCTGTAGTTCCAGCAGGCCGAGAGGGAAAATCACCTGTGCCCAAAGGTTTCCAGCCATAGAGAGCTATGACTGTGCCATAGGGAGGCGGGGGAGACAGTGAAAGACCTTGCCTCTGGGGAAAAAAAAAAGGTATAACCTAGAAAAATTTAAAAATAATTAAATCAAGCAAAAATTTTGCTACTATTTATTTTCAGGCGAAAGAAAATGAACAAATTTATCTGTGAATTAATTCATAATGCTTTACTAGTGAATTCTAACAAATAGACCATGGGCATATTATTTTTAAATTGCATAGATGTTTTTAGGAAATTATTTTCAATTCATCATTTGATGAGCTCCACAAGAAAATTTGACAATGGCAATAACAGGTCAATCATCCATAAACATAAATACAAAAACCAAAGCACAATGTTATTTATAGTAAATTAATGCCAATGATGTACAAAATGTTAAATAAGCAGAGGATGGAGAAAGGTCGCTACAATATCAAATGAAGAGGGAAAAACCATACTAATGTCAGTGGAGGCAAAATATAAGTTAATTAAATACAATTTCTCATCAATTCCTTACAAAAGCACTCATTGAATTAGGAATAGATGAGAATTTCCTGGGCCAAATAAACACTGCATATAGAATCCTTCAGTAATTATTATACTTAAAGGCAAACATTTAGAACTGTTAACTACACATACTAAAGAAGGATTTATGATGTTTAATAGATTTCCTGTCAACAGAATGGACTCTAGTTATGACACAGTCTCCCGCCTTTGACCTTAGCTTCAATACTGCTGTCAGGGATTTGGGTAAAGGTGTGTAGGCAGGTGTTTCAAACTTGAGTAAGATTCAGTTTGGAAGGATATAGTGGACAAAAAAAAAAAATTAGAATTCTAAATGATCTCAATGAGCATAAATGCTTGCCTCAAATAAGCCAAATGATATTTAATAGATATCTTTAGTGAGGTTCAAAATCAATTTTATAGATGTGATTTGTGGAAGAATCTATTTGGTAAGAGTTGATGTGAATAAAAAAAACTACAAAAACTTTGCTACAAGCTCAGTATAGGTAAAGAAGGCTACAGAGGAAAAAAAGAAAAGAGGCAAACTAGTCACTGTTCATATTAAGAAAAATATTCCATCTAATAATAATCAGCAGGAGTGAGACAGATCTAGGTTCTATCCTATCCTGCGACATCAGAATGTCAGTGCCACTAAAAAATCCTGTGTCTACGGCACAATTTTCAGGACAGACATTTCAGAAGGACTTTGGCTCTTGCACGGAGTGTAGTTCAGATGATAACAGGTCAAAAATCATGTTCCATAAGAAAGGACTAAAGGAATGAAACATATTACACTTGAAACATATTTTTTACGTCAGCACATTCTTCAAACAAGAGAAAATGTTAAGAGGTTACTAGAGGTTAAAGTATGTGCTAGGTAACTTATATCTATAATTTAATACTTCTAAGACTTAAAGGGTAGATATTAATAATACAATTTTATCAAAGATAAAACTCTCTGGTTAAAGTTGATCAAAACACCAAGTCAGAATCAGAAATGAGTGCAAACCCCTATCTATTTAATTCCAAAACATGACCATGCTGCTTTCCTACCATGTCTGGACTCTTTGAAAGGCTATCATATGGAAAAGAGAGAATTTTGATGTTACTCCATGTAAAGAAGAATAATTAGTGGAACAAAATTAAATACCGAAGGTGGCAGATTCAAACCCGGCCTTGGCCGAATTGCAAAACAGAAAAATAGCCGGGCATTGTGGCGGGCGCCTGTAGTCCCAGCTACTCGGGAGGCTGAGGCAAGAGAATCGCCTAAGCCCAGGAGTTGGAGGTTGCTGTGAGCTGTGTGACGCCACAGCACTCTACTGAGGGCGATAAACTGAGACTCTGTCTCTTAA
>CAUYRH010131543.1:0-10693 GCA_963574655.1 Perodicticus potto | reverse complement strand
GACGGTCCGCGTTTCTGCTCCCCTCTCTCTTACTGGGGGGACGGTCCGCGTTTCTGCTCCCCTCTCTCTTACTGGGGGGACGGTCCACGTTTCTGCTCCCCTCTCTCTTACTGGGGGGACGGTCCACGTTTCTGCTTCCCTCTCTCTTACTGGGGGGACGGTCCACGTTTCTGCTCCCCTCTCTCTTACTGGGGGGACGGTCCACGTTTCTGCTCCCCTCTCTCTTACTGGGGGGATGGTCCACGTTTCTGCTCCCCTCTCTCTTACTGGGGGGACGGTTCATGTTTCTGCTTCCCTCTCTCTCACTTGGGGGATGGTCCGCGTTTCTGCTCCCCTCTCTCTCACTCGGGGGATGGTCAGCGTTTCTGCTCCCCTCAGGTTTTCAGTCGCTGATTGGATAAGGCGCATCACATCAGGGAAGACAGTTTGCTTCACTCATTCTCAGAATTAAAAGTTAATGTCTTCTAAAACACCTTCACAGAAACACCCAGAATGATAGTTGACCCACTATCTGAGCACCCTGTGGCCCGATCAAGTTGATAAATCAGATAAACCCTCCCTGTAAACGGGCTGGCTTCAGGGCAAATCATTCTCTGAATCCACGACCCGGGCACACCACCCTCCCACCCCATTTCCCCCGGCCCCTTTCTTTCCTGTTTTGTTTACTCTTTATGAATGAAAACCCCTCGGCCCAACCCTTCAGAGGCCGCAGACCCTGTGGTCAGAGTGTGTTCCCTTTTGCAATAATTCCCCCTCCCCTGTGACCCCTTCTCCTAATAATCCTTTGGAATAAAATCTCTTTCTTAAATCCTAGGGTTTTAATTTGACAGAACTAAAGTAAGTGTCAAACCCTAAGAGATTGGTTAAATAAGGTGGCACGTTCAAAGTATACACCATGATACATCTTCCACCCCACGTGAAGAAAGATGTCTGAAGAACCACTGAGTTAGAAAGGGAGACGACGAAACTGCGCAGTTATAGCATCCCTTTTACATCAAATCTAATACATGTGTATCTCAGTATTTTGAAAGGATGTTCTCCAGTATTTTCTAGTATTTCATTAGTAGTTAGCTGTCTCTGGGAGGAGGAAAATCAAGGGGAAATTTTTTCTTCTACCCATGTTGTTTGAATTGCCCCTTCATTATCTTTGTCAACTGTAGGAAAACCACAGTGCCTAATAGCTTCATGATCTCTCTTCTTTTAAAGCCAGTTCTGATCCTACCAGCTAGGGCCTGCTGGTCACCTTCCAGAGGTTGCGCAATCCTACAGTCCTGGACGCAGCTGCACAAGGTGGGGAACTTCCAGGTGCCTCAGTTTCCCCTCCCAGCCCTAGGCACCCTGGCCAGTTTGGGACTTGGAATGACTCCCTCCAGGAACTCTTCCTGGGGCCAGGTAGGAGGGCTCTGGACTTCAGTCTTCCTCTTCTGTTGTGCTTAAGGTCCAGTCTCCCGGATCTCGTGTCTAAGGAATGATATTGTAAAAATAGAGAAATTAGGCAGCACCCATAGCTGGGTGGATAGGCATCGGCCACATACACCACGGCTGATGGGTTTGAAACCGGCCCAGGCCAGCTAAAACAACAATGACAACTGCAACAAAAATAAAATAGCCGGGCATTGTGGTGGGCACCTGTAGTCCCAGCTACTTGGGAGGCTGAGGCAAGAGACTCACGTAAGCCCAAGAGTTTGAGGTTGCTGTGAGCTGTGATGCCACGGCACTTTACCCAGGGCGACAGCTTGAGACTCTGTCTCAAAAAGAAGGGAGAAATTAGATTTTGTTTCTTTTACAAAGTTTGAAACTTTCCTCTTCTTTTCATGTGACCATTTTTTCCCAAAATGTATTTGACTCTTCCTCCCGCCTAGGTGACCGGGATAGGGGGACTTTAAGTGTCACTCAGTTATGGCAGCATTTTTGAAATCTTCCTCTACTAACTTCCTATAACAGCACAAGTGAGGGCTTCAGGGATTTTACTCCCTGAGTGCCCTGATGTTTTGGCTAAATGCCAACCTGGCAAATTCCACTCTCCCCCTGAAAGACACTGCACCTGCCTGTGTCCTCTTTACTCAGGAGTGAGGTCACTGTCTTTGTGGTTAAAAGTGAACATTCTCTGTTTCTTAGTTTCTGTGCTCTAATAGCTGCCTGCAAGAGGGAGGTTCTGCCCCCCAATTC
Organism: Perodicticus potto; assembly: GCA_963574655.1. Classification (NCBI taxonomy): domain Eukaryota; kingdom Metazoa; phylum Chordata; class Mammalia; order Primates; family Lorisidae; genus Perodicticus; species Perodicticus potto. Next base: position 8,524 of record CAUYRH010131543.1, on the reverse strand, counting down.
CAATTTCCCATCCCTTCCCTCTTGGATGCCCCCAGATGGATGGTCTGTCACCATAGGTTAAGTTCTAGATTTGAATCTCTGTTGCTCAGCACCCAGAATCGGGATGTCTGTCAGGAGACAGAGCTACTCAAGATAGCACTTTGGGGCATTTCCTTCTGTACTTAAATTTTAATTTATTCACAGTAGCGCCCCCCACGTATCTATGGGAAATAATGTTCCAAGGATCCCAGTGGATGCTTGAAACTATGGATAGTCCTGAATACATGTAAAACATATACGATGTTTCTTTGATCTCATAACTGGGAGAGGAATCGGAAGTGACCTGGCTGGTGGGTGGAGGATACTCTGGACAGAGGGATAATTCACCTCCAAGGTGGGATGGAGAGGGGCACTGTGAGTTTTCTTCATGCTGCTCAGAATGGCAGGCACTTTAAAATTTATTTCTGGAATTTTCCATTTAATATTTTGGACTATGGTTAACTGTAATGGAAACCATGGAAAACAAAACCATGGATAAGGGAGGACTACTGGGCTGGGGTTCTGTAACCAATTCCATTGGGGGAAAAGACAGTTTCGGTCCCTGAAAAAAGCTGTAGACGTATTTCATTTTCCCAGATATTTTAGGTGTTTGGGGCTTTGGTGAAACACAGGATAGGAAAAGTACCTAATGTCTTACCTGGATAATTAAACAATAGTAACAGACTTAGACTTTGCTTTATGTGTAATATTTATTCATGTTTATGGGTCATGGCTGGCTCTCGAGGCATAGCTGTTAAACCTCCGCTGAGTCCTGCCCAGTGACTTCTCCTTGTCCAGCTGAGCTCTCCGTGTATTTGTTTCCCTTTGCGGGTTTCAAACACAGAAACCCTCGTTTTTTGCATACTGTGTCTGTTGAGTTTTGCCTCCTAAACTGGACTGAAGACCCCATTGTAGTGTGCTTTCCATGTTCTGTCTAGCACATGGCTGGTTGTCAGGACGACGGCGTAGAAGGCGGAGGGTCATTGATGACCACACGAATTCTTTAAACAAAGACGATCCGAGCAAATTCCAGGGAATGCTTGAAAGCAGGATGAAAGATGAGGAAAGGTTTCAGACACGTCCTTCCTTTTCTAAACTTGGCCTTCCCTTTAAAGAATCAGCTCTGGTTGAAGCTGCTCATAATTTTATGAAACACCCTGAATAAAGGCATCTCCTTTGTTGGACGGTATGTTTGTCATTCCGACAAGTTAAGCGTGAGTTTTGTTATCACCCTCTGCTGAGTGCCCCCACCCACCCTGTGGTCTTGGCGGGGCCCCTGGAGAGTAGACAGGCACTGTGGTTTCTTCACAACCACTCTGTACCAGGCACAGGGTAAGTGGCCCCAGCTCACATTATAAGAATGAATGATCTCGGATCTTCACAGTATCCCTCTAATGATGTCTATCTGCAAAGAAATTGAATTCGGGGAGTTTAAATGATTTTTTTTTCCAAGGTTCGGAAAGTTTGATAGAAGGAAGAAGCATGGCATTAGAGCTCAGCTTCCACTGGCTCCTAATACTGTATTTCACTATAGCACACTGCCTCACTGTCGAAAAATGAGGAAGAGATGTTTAGACTGAAACAGAACATTTCTAAGATGAAATGTTTGCTTTTAAAAAAATTGCAAAAAAACCTTTTTCAAAGGTATCATGGAGAAAAAGAAGAAATAGCATATAATTTAGCATTTATGATGAATAAGCAATTCATCTTGCCCTCCAGGGGTGAATTTATGTCTAGCTTATTTGCACATGAAAGTACAAGATGGGCTTCATTTTTATGAAAGTCAGGCATCTGGTTGGGAAGTGACAAATTTGGTCAATTACCTGAATCATGTTTGGTCTACATGATAGAAAAGCGCCAGCTGTCTTCAAATCACCAGATGTTTGGTATCGCCTGGTTAACACCAGGCCTGCTGAGTAACTTTTTCAAGTAAGAGCTGCTGTTTGACAGCCTGTAGCTGACAGCCTAACCCATTGTTAGGAGACTGTTATCATTTCATAAACCACATTTTGCAAACAGTAGTCTAGACTTGAGACCAACACTGGCTGCTGACAAAAGTGTTCAGTGGTGTGTGGGGGGATGAATAAATAAGATCAAAAAAGGAAGCATATTTATTTTAAAAGAACGCCCTGAATTTTGAGAGAATCCCCTCCTATCTTTTTAGTGATGAAATGTCTTTCAGATGATCCTGATTTCTAGGGTTTGCTTTTAATGAATTCGTGGGACTAAATAAAAAAATGGAGAAACCAGTATCAGTCTTAGTTTTCTTTATGTGATTGTGAAAAGTCAAAGCAAAATTATGGAAGCCACTGCTTTAAACCCTATAATATTTTCAGTACAATGACAGCTAAAATATTTTCATGTATTTCCCAAATTGTCCCAAATTGGCCTTCGCTCAGCCTGAAGTGGAGGAACGCTCCATGGCAGAACCATTTGCGTGGGTCTTGAAAGTATCGGTCAACAATCTAACGGTCAAGTGTTTCGCTGACAAAATAATTTTTCCTTTTGAAACAAGCATTTGGTCCTTAAAATAACTCCAAAGAGAACACCTTCTGCACTTTTAAAACATTTTGATCTGAAGACATGCCATGGAGACATGACCATAGGGAGAAATTTTTTGTGCTAGAAAACTGAGTTCCGTCACTATGAATATTTTATATTTTTCATAGTTTCTGCGGTTTGCTCTCATGACCCCAAAAGCACTTATCTCCACAGGTTCTAAGGGCAAGTATCTCTCCTCAAGCTTTGTAAACTTAGCAGGGATGAATTGAGTAACCCTTGGGTTCAGACAATGTCCAGTACACCAGGAGGGGGAGTCATAATAACCATAATAGTATCTCACTTTTATCCAGCGTTTGTCAAACGGCAGACAGTATGTTAATATGCTTTATTTGCATTATTTCGCTTAATTCCCATAACTATCCTGGGAGAAACATAGCATCATTCTAGCCTTTTTACAGGTGAGGAAACTGTTGCAGGGAAATTAAATCACTTGCCCAAGGTCACAAACCCTGTGAGTGGTAAAGCCACCACCTTATTGGAGCCTGCTCTAACCCTTTTCTCAGAGCTCCCAAGTGCTGTGCGAAACCACCTGCCCCAGTGGATACATCATCTACAGAAGTGCTCTTCTTCCAAGGTGATTATCCTCTAATAAATTAGAAGAACCAGACACAGTGAAGAAAAAAGCCATTATGTAGAACAGAATGATGTAATTTCAGAAAACACGCTGTGGGATTGTAGAGGAAAGAGTGATTAATTATGATCTACACGGGGAAGGCTTTTCAGAGGTGGCCTTAGGCTAGGTGAGATCAAAGTAGGGCAATGGCAATTATCTGGAGAATTAGGTCACGGTGGTGCCAAAGTGGATGATTTCAAGCTAAAAAGACTAAACTTTATGCTCTGAATAGTTCAGAATCGGCTGCCCACGCTGCTGGAATCTGTTGATTTTTTGCCAGCTCTCCTGTTCTCCATGTGACTTACGGCCCTGGCTTAGCCAAGCGTCCTGCTCCACTTGAGGAGGGCACAGGATGGCGCTCCCACAGCAGGGAGTGTGGGGAAGCAGAGCCCAGGCTTCAATCTAGACTTACTTCCACAGCTGGTGGACTCCAGGGAAGCCACCTTCTTCTCTGGGTTCAGTTTTCTCTACTACAAAGTGTGTGCACTGAAGTTAATGGTCTCGAAGGGCCATTCAAAAGTCCAGTGCCAGGGCGGCACCTGTGGCTCAAAGGAGTAGGGTGCTGGCCCCATATGCCAGAGGTGGCGGGTTCAAACCCAGCCCCGGCCAAAAACCACAAATAAATAAATAAATAAATAAATAGTTTTTTTTAAAGAAGAAAAAAAAAACAGTGCCTCTGTTTATGAAACAGAGAAAAAGGAACAAGAGGAGATGAGGGGAATAAGCTAAAAGATTCAGCATGGTGGGGTTAGGTGGCATTATAGTTTCATCCCTAGACACAGCCTACCAGGAGAGCTCCCCATGAATGAAGCCACCTTTTCTGTCTATGACAGTCCACACCTGCCCCCTCTAATCTCTGTGGTATAGGAGGAAGATCTCAGACCTTAGAGAATCCTGGGTTGAAATCCTGACCATGCCTTCATTACAGAGGTCACTTTGAACAGATTATGTAATGCTTGTGTGATTTCGTTTCTACAAATGTAGATTAATAGACTCTGATACCATCAACTCATAATTCATAGAGTCTAATTATAATAACATAGAATCTAATTCTAATACCATAGGTTTGTGGCTAACATTGAAGGTGATAACAGCTGAAAAGTTCCAAGACCATAACTAACAGCTTATAGATTTCAGTAAATGGGCACTATTATGGTATTTATTTTGCTAAAATACAGGTCATATATGCCACTCCTCTGCTCACTGACCTGCTGTAGTTACTGGTTGCTTATTGGACTTCTTGAACCAGCTTGACAAGGCAAGGATAATTTGAACGCCTCTATTCCACTAGAAGGCGGTGTCCGCAACGTCTTGCCACTGAAGGTCTGCAGTGCATAGTAAGAGGCTTGGGCCTGCTGGTCAACCATTTTCTAGGCATGCGCATTGGCCTTGCTCTATTATGTTGTCTTAGGTTAAAGAGATGAGAATGTATCACCGAAGGGATCGTGTGAGGAATATTTTCTTTATCCCAGTAGCATTGGAGATTAAGAGTTAAACTTAGCCAGGTATGGTGGCTCACACCTATAAATCTAGCACTCTGGGAGGCCAAGGCAGGTAGATTTCTTGAGCTTACAAGTTTGAGACCAGCATGAGCAAGAGTGAGACCTCATCTCTATTAAAAATAGAAAAAATAGCCAGACGTTGTGGTGGGTGCCTGTAGTTCCAGCTGCTTGGGAGGCTGAGGCAGGAGGATTTCTTGAGCCCAGAGGCTTTTGGGGTTGCTATTAGCACATGGCACTCTACCGAGGGCAACAGACTGAGACTCTGTCTTTAAAAATAAGAGTTTATATATTCTTGTCTCTTTACTCTTTTGAATTATATTCAGCATCCTGTGTGTGCTTAATATTTTTGTCTATATTGATGTTTGTTTTGTGATATTGCTTTATAAAAAAATTTGTAAGTTCAGTTAAAGGAACATTACTCAGAAACTTATGTTCTAGACACTGCTGGGTGCTGGAGGTGAGAAATGAAGAAAAAGATAAAATGGTCTTTGAGCTATTATTTGTCTAGTGGGAAAAAGGGACAAAAACAAACATGGGGAAAATTAAAATACAACTAAAGTATCATGGTGCATTTATTAAATACCTACTATAGGTCAGAATATAAGTCCAGGATATGAGAATATATAAAACACATTCCAAATCACACAGGCACTTGTAAGCTATGACTACAAGATATAGTTCAGAAGAGTTGTTGCATGGGACGTGTCTACTAGTAAGTAAGCTCCTTGAGGGTAGGGACCTATCTCTCTTGTTCTTTGACCCACTTGCAGTATGAAGACCATGTCTGGCACATACTGGGTACCCAGTAAATATCTCTTTTACGTGTAATGAGTGGTGAGAGTACCATACAGTTTTACATTTAATCATTAATTTAAAGTTCAGCTAAAATGATTTTTTTTAGGATGCAAATGCAAGGAAATGGACAAATTACTATTTCAGGAGATATCTTTCAACAAGTAACAGAACATAGCAAGGTTGAGCTTCTCACTAATTTCTCTAATTGAATAAAGGTGTGTGACTCCAGTTCCGGAGCCATTGTTACTTGGATGATTTTCAGTGAGTCTTATGCCAGTTGTGGCCCCAAATCTAGAACACTCCTTGTGCTGTCCTGCCAGAGTGATCCTTGACCTCTATAGAGGAATTCAGGTGCTCGGTATGGTTCAAGCCCCCAATTCAATTAGTTCTTTTAAAATGAAGTGTCACTAGCCACATCTGTTGGAGCTCCAAAGAACTAGACAAGGTCTTAACAGTCCCTGAAACCACCAGCCACATGGCATGCTTGTGTGAAGCACCAGACTCACATCAGCCACCAGACGTTTTCAGAATGACTCCAGCCTACTTTTTGAGAGCTGTGTGTTCCTGTTTTTGTTCCCCTATCCCTAAACCAGATCGAATGTAGGTTCAGACTGAATGGACTCCAGGGCCCTCTGTGCTAGCAAGGCAGAGTGTCCCTTAGTACTGTCCCAGTCAGTTTCTGGGCCTGTTGACCTTGGCAAAACTGAGCTTGGAGGAGCCCCAGTGCCAAGAAGGGAGGAACCAAGGTTGCGTGCCACCGTGCCCAGACGGCTCTAACGTTTCTATGGACTCAGAGCCAGCACTCCTCCTCAGTTTCATCTCACCATTTGTAGGAACACAAAGGAACACTGAACCTTCCAGTTAATTCAACTCCCTGCCCCCACCCCCACCCCTTCCTGGAGAGGATAACAGTTCTGTTGACCATTATAATGCATTTTCTGTCTCTCAGAAATCCACATAGTCATTAATTTTTGCTGCTGACATCAGGAAAGAGGATTATGTGTGTGTCTGAAACTATTCCCAGAGTGCTCATTAGTCATAGATAATTGAAAAACTGGTAGAGGAAGGTTTGGTATGATGGGAGCCCCCGCCTCCAAAGAGGGACTGCAATGGCCAGATAATTGCAGAGGGTAGCTTTGGCCTGTGCAGACTGACTCTGCCCACCCAGATGGGAATTCAGTGGATGTGAGCCCGAGAGCGCTCAGTGCCATCGCTTTTGTATACCCTGAGGGAAGGATGTGGAATCAGGGCGCAGGCACACCAGGTGTCCCACACACACAAATGGGAGAACTGGTTTTGGTTCTCTTTCCTGCCTTCAGACTGAGGGGAGGGATCTGGAAAAGGTGTACAGTATTTTTGTTAATTTCACTTTGTTTGTATTTCAATGTAAGCTAGTTTGTTTTAATCATGAAACAAATACAGAAACAAGCCCTAGAAGAAGCACAAGCAGCAGAGACGGGCGTCCTGTGCTAGATCCAGTCTCTGCTGTGATGAAATCTTGTGTTTTCTAGAATTTCTGTAGAAGTTTATGTGCTTCCTTTTAAAACACACACACATGATCATCCTCTGAAGACTATTCTGTACCTTGACAGTTTCCCTTAATTTATCCTGACTTCGTTCTGAGTCCACACCTTAATTCAGCCTCATTCATTTTAATGACTACATGGGGTTCTGCTGAATAGGTGAACCCTAACTCACTTGCATTGACCAGATTTAAGGGAGAAACTCTTTTTAAAATATTGCACAGGAAATATGTACTTAAAGTAGAACAATTAGAAATTATAGGTTAATGAAAAGAAAACAAACCGATAATTTCTCCACCTGCAGAAAATCTAATGTCTTTATTTTTTTAAGCCTCCAAGAATGTGTTGTCACAAATCATCCATCTGCCTTCTTTGTTCTTAAAAAAAAAGAAGAGGAAGGTATACTTTATATAATGTTTGCAGCCTGCGTTTTTCAGTTGGGTTGATTTTTTTAAAGATAAAAACTGTTTTCCATCCTATCCTTTCTTCACGCTGCAGGTTTGTCTTATAAAGCAATGGGGACACTGATAGCCGCGCTGCCACGGTCAGGGCCTCCTCGCCTGGTCATGCCTGGGGTCCTCGGCTGCCTCTCTCTTGTCCCGCCGATCCTCCAGGTGCCCTTTTTGCTAATGTACTGAAGGCCCGGAACACACCATACTCCTCAGGGACCCTGCTTTTGGACGCTCCGTCATCCATTTCCCCAAAGCATGCGGGCAAGGACACTGGCAGTCCCCCTCCGGACTCAGTCACCTTCACCTTGAAGATGTCATTCTCTCTCCGGGCCAACCTCACTTCCCTGGAACACCATGCACAGTGCCCCTTTCTAGCATCTTCCGTAGGGTCCTCAGGGGCTTGGAGGGTTCCCACGGTCTCTGTCCCAGACCTTTTGAGGTCAGAGGTGCCTCTTTCACACGCACACCAGCGTCTTGACCTCGGCGCGTGGTAGATGGAAGTCCGTGTGGGACATGACTTACGCTGCTGTTAGTGAGGTGTTTGTTAGGATGCAGGAATGGAAGCTTCCAGGAGTGGGTGGGGCGTGAGGGGTTGTGTGCGTGAGGGGGTGTGCGTGAGGGGTGTGTGTGTGAGGGAGTGTGCCCATGAGCGGTTGTGTGTGTTAGGGGGGTTTTGTGTGTGTGTGTGTGTGTGTGTGTGTGTCTGTGTGTGAGGGGTGGTGAGTGAGGGTGCGTGCGAGAGGGAATGAGTGCGTAAGGGGTGCGTGCATGAGGGAGTGTGTGCGTGAGGGGTGGGGCGTGACGGGGTGCGTGCGTCAGAGGGTGTGGCGTGAGGAGGTGTGTGCATGAGGGGGTGTGTTCGTGCGGGGGTGTGAGGGGGTGCGTGCGTAAGGGAGTGCGTGCGTGAGGGGGTGTATGCGTGAGGGGGTGTGCCGTGAGGGGTGCTGGCGTGAGGGGGTGTGACGGGAGGGGGTGCGTGCGTGAGGGGGTGCGTGCGGTAGGAGTGTGGCGTGAGGGTGTGTGTGCGTGAGGGGGTGTGGCGTGAGGAGGTGTGTGCAT
>CAUYRH010131541.1:0-25531 GCA_963574655.1 Perodicticus potto | reverse complement strand
TAAGGAATACAGATGAATGGCTAACAAACATAGGAAAAAATGCTCATCATCCCTAATTATTAGAGAAATGCAAATCAAAACTACCCTGAGATACCATCTAACCCTAGTGAGAATGGCCCACATCACAAAATCTCAAAACTGCAGATGCCGGTGTGGATGTGGAGAGAAGGGAACACTTTTACACTGCTGGTGGGACTGCAAACTAATACAGCCTTTTTTGGAAGGAAGTATTGAGAACTCTCAAAGAACTCAAGTCAGACCTCCCATTTGATCCTACAATCCCATTACTGGGCATCTACCCAGAAGGAAAAAAATCCTTTTATCATAAGGACACTTGCACTAGACTGTTTATCACAGCTCAATTTACAATAGCCAAAATGTGGAAACAGCCTAAATGCCCACCAACCCAGGAATGGATTAACAAGCTGTGGTGTATGTACACTATGGAATACTATTCAGCCATAAGAAAAAAATGGAGACTTTACAGCCTTTGTATTAACCTGGATGGAAGTGGAACACATTATTCTTAGTAAAGCATCACAAGAACGGAGACGCATGAATCCCATGTACTCAATTTTTATATGAGGACAATTCATGACAATTAATTACACGGTGTGGGTGGGGGATGGGAAGAGCAGATAGAGAAAGAATGAAGGAGGGGTGGGGAAAGGAAGAGCAGAGAGAGGGAAGGAGTGAGGGGGGTGGGGTCTTGGAGTGTCCCACACCTTTTGGGGGCAAAACACGATTGTAAGAGGGACTTTACCTAACAAATGTAATCAGTGTAACCTGGTTTCTTGTACCCTCAATGAATCCCCAACAATAAAAAAAAGCCTTTGAACACCTTTGGAAATGCTTTCTCCTTTGGGAGATAGAGAGCTGCCTTGAAAGTTGGAGTGCTGGCTCGGCGCCTGTGGCTCAGCGGGCTAAGGCGCCAGCCATGTACACCTGAGCTGGCAGGTTCAAATCCAGCCTGGGCCCGCCAAACAACAATGACGGCTGAAACCAAAAAATGGCCGGGCGTTGTGGCAGACGCCTGCAGTCCCAGCTACTTGGGAGGCGGAGGCAGGAGACTCACTTGAGCCCAGGAATTGGAGGTTGATGTGAGCTGTGATGCTACAGCACTCTATCCAGGGTGACAGCTTGAGGCTCTGTCTCAAAAAAAAAAAGAAAGTTGGAGTGCTAAAGAGTAGCTCAGGAACTCAAACCCACAGACCCCTCGGAAATTGCATCTGTTCTTCATGATGGTGTGATGGCTCTGGAAAGCTTCATTGTTGTCCACTATCACTTTGTTTTTACATGTCACATTTTTCCTGTGCCACATTCTTTCCTCTTCTCTTAAATACATTAGAACCTCTGTAAATTGACCACCCAAGGGACTGTAACAAAGTGGTCAACACACAGAGGTGGTCAACATAAGGAATGAGGCCTACTGTACTAATACATCCATGTGGTGCGTGTCCCGTCTGTGAAAATTAGGTCAACTTAAGGTCGTCAATGTAGGGAGGTGAGCAACTGTGGAGTTTCTACTGTAATTTAATATTTTTCTGGCCTGGCTTCAACATTTGAAAAGTTACAGGAATACCCAGGGTCTGGTTCTCCTTTGGATTCATAGAGGCACAAGGCCATAACTAAGAAAGAGCATATTCAGGGGCAAGTCATCTTTTATGTATTTTAAGCACCGTGACTTCAGGATGGGGATGGTAATATTTCTATAATCTTTGTTCTCTCATAACACAGTGTTTCCTTCTGACTAAGTCTTTAACTCAGTGAAATTCTTTTATCTAGACCCAGAACAAATAACGAGTTTCTGAGGCTCTTTTTTTTTTTTTTTTTCTTGAGACAGGGTCTTGCTCTGTTGCCTGGGCTAGAGTGTGGTGGCTTCAACCCCATCACGGTTCACTGCAACCTCAAACTCTTGGGCTGAAGTGATCCTCCTGCTTTAGCCTCCTGAAAAGCTAGGACTATAGGTGCCTGCCACCAGGCCCAGCTGATTTTTCTGTTTTTTGTAGTTTTGTAGAAACAGGGTCTCACTCTTGCTCAGGTTTGTCTTGAACTCCTGCGCTCAAGCAGTCCCCCTACTTCACCCTCCCAGAGTGCTAGGATTACAGGTGTGAGCCACTGCACTGGCCTGGGTTTCTGAGGCTTCTATTCTCCCAACACACCATCTTGTCAGATAATCTGACACACACTGTGCGTGCACGTGTGCATGTATATGTGTGTGTGTGGGGGGGCTGCGTATATGAGACCAGGGTGGCAGATAGTTAATTATGGCCTTTCTTTAGGTGTCTGGAGATAGCTAGGTTTTGCTTCCTTTATTCCTGTTCACTCTCTTTTTGAATGGGGTTAAAATGATTGGTTGATGAGTCATCTGGGCCTTTTATGAGTGGGATTTCACTTCTGGGACAGTGGTTCAGTCTGATTCGAAAGTGGCAGTATCTGCCTTGACTATCTCTAGGCCTTGCCCTAAGGGTAGAAAGGGGAGGGAGAGATGTCAGTGTTGCTGAGAAAGGCACTCTTTCTTCTCTTACCAGGCCTGAAATGAGGCTTTTTAAGAAGATGCCAAACTCTGTCACTTTATTAGGATTCCAGGCTGTTTCTAAGAGAGACTGTCACTGCTAGACAACTACAGTGCAGTATACTTCTTAAAGATCCTAGAAAGGTAGTTAGTATTTTTTTAAAAAAAACTACTAACATATAATTATGGAATTTACATAGCTTTTTTATTATTTGAAAATATATGTCATGTGAGAAGTTGTTTGACTTTTAATACTCCTAGGTTAATTTCGACATAGAAGTTTAGCCTGTTAATGGCATAAAAAGCTGAGGCAGTAAAGTTGGTAATACAAGGCCTACCAAGTGAATGTGAAACTCCTTAGTGAAATAATCCAGGCCTTTGCTTACACTGTTCCCTTTAGCTGGAAGGACCCCTTTCTGTCTCCATCCTTTTTTTTTTCTTTTTGAGACAGAGTCTCACTTTGTCACCTTGGCTAGAGTGCCCTGGTGTCATACCTCATAGCAACCTCAAACTCTTGGGCTCAAGTGATTCTCTTGCCTCAGCCTCCCAAGTAGCTGGCACTACAGGTGCCCAGCACAATGCCCAGATATTTTTTCTTTTTTAGGGACGGGAGTCTCGCTCTTGCTCAGGCTGGTCTCGAACTGGTGAGCTCTGGCAGTCTACCCACTTCGGCCTCCCAGAGTGCTAGGATTAAAAGCTCTGTCTACAGCTTTTGAAATCCTAAACCTTCATTGAGGCCCAATTCAGAAGCAGTACACCCTTATAATTTACCACCAGCTAGATGTGATCCTGTAAATGCTTTTAGGCCTTGGTTTGTCCTCCTTTTATTTTTAGGCTTCTTGCTACAAAACATACTCAACATACTCTGTCTGCTAGTAAACTTCACAGGGCCAGGAACTTTGCTTTTCCATCTAACGCAGTGTCCAACTTAAAGAAGACTCAGTAAGTATTCAAATAGTGGAAGACTGGTATTTTTTAAATGTAGCCAAATGGAAATTTAGCTTTTTAAAAAATATATATATAGGGTGAGTGCGGTGGCTCACGCCTGTAATCCTAGCACTCTGGGAGGCCGAGGTGGGTGGATTGCTTGAGCTCATGAGTTCGAGACCAGCCTGAGCAAAAGCGAGACCCCATCTCTATTAAAAAGTAGAGAAACTGAGGCAAGAGGATTGCTTTAGCCCCAAGAGTTGGGAGATTGCTAGGAGCTATAACACCATGGCACTTTACCCAGGGTGACAGCTTGAGACTCTGTCTCCAAAAAAATATATATATGTATATACACACACACATACATATACACACAACTGTGACTTTGACCTTGTGAAATTTTCTGAGATTTAAGAGTCCCATCCCTGTCTGAGAGTTGCCTCCCTACCCTGTGCAATTCTAGATGAGGCCCTGTATGTATCTGGCTCTGGCTATCATCATCTGTGAGAAAGTTTTCTATCTCCTAAACAAAATTTCAGTAGATAAAAGAAACAAAGTGGATTTAGAGAAAATCCACATCATGGGTTTGGAAAACAAACCAAAATTATGACAAAGGAATGGATCGTCAAAGGAATTGGGAAATGAGTAGCCTGGTAGACAAGACCTAGGAAACACATAGACTTATTAAATGCTAGAGCTGGAAAGAAACTTAGAGAATATCTAAGGAATTTTCTTTATTAGATAGGAAGTTGGATAAAATGATTTCTAGGGCTCCAATATCTTGCAAAGTTCTTCTGTTTGCAGTTCTGATTGATAGAAAAGGAAATTCTTGTTCATTTATCTTTTACTTTCCCAAATGACAGTAATATTCTAGTTCAGAATTTCAAAGTCAGATACTATGTTTCTATGTCTTTAATAAAATCATAGCTTAAAAAAGCATTGTCTCTCCTGTTCAGTATTCATTCATCATTCAGGAAGTCATCGAACAAAATCCAGATACAGACTTGGGTGCTACTTTTTGTTGGGAAATTGGAGTTAATACAACTTCCTTTTTTGTCTTATTTGCCAAGAACTTAGAGTGAAATATGTTCCTCATCTGAAGTAAATGACTCAAGCCAGTACTTGGTATAACTGTTTTCCCTACTTTTTTTTTTTTTTTTTTGTGACAGAGTTTTACTATGTTGCCCTTGGTAGAGTGCTGTGGCGTCACAGCTCACAGCAACCTCAAACTCTTGGGCTTAAGTGATTCTCTTGCTTCAGCCTCCCAAGGAGCTGGGACTACAGGTGCCCACCACAACTCCTGGCCATTTTTTGGTTGTAGTTGTCATTGTTGTTTGGCAGGGCCATGCTGAGTTTGAACTCGCCAGCTCTGGTATATGTGGCTTGTGCCTTAGCTGCTGAGCTACAGGCACTGAGCCAGAAATTCTTTTTTTTTTTTGAGACAGAGTCTCAAGCTGTCACCCTGGGTTGAGTGCTGTGGCGTTACAGCTCACAGCAACCTCAAACTCTTGGGTGTAAGCGATTCTCTTGCCTCAGCTTCCCAAGTAGCTGGGATTACAGGTGCCCACCACAATGCCTGGCTATTTTGGGGGGGGTTGTATTTGTCCTTGTTGTTTAGCTGGCCCGGGCCAGATTTGAACCTGCCACCCTCGGTGCATGTTGCTAGCACTGTAACCACTGTGCTACGGGTGCCAAGCCCCTACTTTTCTTTTTAGTTGACACACATTTTTTGAAAATTGTAAAAGGAGCACATGCTGTAGTTAAAAACAAACCAAACAGTACAATTCCAAATGTGCAGAGGTAACTACTAGCAAAGTCTTAACTGTAATCTGTATTTATTTTATTTGTTTTGTGCTTTATGTGTTTTAATAATGTAAAGGTACCTATATTCATCTTGGTAGTAAACTATTATATTTATTTTATTTGAACCCCAGATGTTTAAAAAATTACAAATAATTGGATTCCTGGCATCCAGAAAACGTGTTGAAAACATGTTTACATCAACTTTACCATGTGTATTCCAACTTGTTACCTCTGTTGTCAAAGGTCAAACACGGTTCTGTGAAGTGCTGAAGTGTATATTGTGCTTTTTAAACTTGTAACCAGGAAACTCTGCCTTCTAATCTTCTACAATTTTTTTCTAATCTCTCCTAATTCATTTTAACATCTTCCTTCCTTCCCTCTGAAAACTAATCTGTGCTTAATCTAGGTCCTATTCTTTTCCTTGCTATATTTGTTCTAATCTTTGTATCCCATAATGACATTTAGTGTTTTAGTGTTTCTTACTGTTGCTGAGAATAAGATTACCTCAAGATCTTTTCTAAGTAGGAGTTGCTAACAGAATGCCTCCCTTGCTTTAGGAAAAACAGGACTCAAGCAACGTGAATGCATTTAGATTTGATTCTGCCACCGGAAACCTGGAAAATAGCTCACAAACATCGCCTCCTTATCTACTGGACTCTGTTGCTCTCCTTACTTCCTCAAGTGTATAAAATGAGCAAAAAAAGGGTTTTTTGTTAGAGTTAGGTATTTTCATTTTCAAAAACTCTGACACTGATTTAAAAGGATTCTGTTTCAAGAACCTTAAATAGTAGATGGGTACTTTACTCTCTCCATGGTTATACTACATTCCATCTTTCATTTGGGCTTACACATGGGGAAATAAGGTTTTACTTGCAGCTTCCAGCTGAGCTACAGGCCACCATGTTGCAGGTAAAAGTTGAAGTCCAGGAACTGGGTTCTGGGCAATCCACTGGGCTCTATATGCAAAGGTGTGAAAATACCTTTAACATAAAACACAAAGAAGACAGAGCCTAGATTACAGGTACAAAAATACAAACTTCTCACTGAAATCACCCATTTGTGGTGACTTGATATGAGGAGAGGTTCCACTGGGTGAGAAAAGTAGAAACTTTTCATCCAGGTGAGTTTTTTCTCTGAGCAGGAAGTTCTGTTGTGAAGTACGAACACAATCTCATTAGAAATAGAGTCAGCAGCAGGCCCTGAAGGATTGACCTTTGATTTAAATTTGTCAAACACCCAGCCACTTATCCCATTGCATATGAGGTTGGATTAATGATTCTAAGATACTTTTGATGTGTCACTCACAAATTTTCAGGGGCCACTGGATCAGATTTTTATTCAAGGCCTTTCAAATTTTGCCCCAGACTTTTATTTCTAACATCATTTTCTAGGATTTCCAGCTGTACCAACCTGGTTTCCTTTTCTACAAGCCTGGATAGTACAGCTCTCTTCCCACCTTTTCCCAGTTTGTTATAGTCCCTTAGGTGGTCAATTTATAGAGGTTCTATTGTAGTTTTTTTTTTTCTTTTTTGTGGAGACAGACTCACTCCGATACCCAAGTTCAAGAACAGTGACCCAATAATAGCTCACTGTAACCTTGAACTCAGGACCTCAAGTGGTCTCCTACTTCAGCCTCCCCAGTAGTTGGGATTACAGGCACACAACACCATGTGTAGTTAATTTTTCTTTCTCAGTATGTTGCCCAAGCTGAGTAGTCCCAACTACAGGAGGCTGAGGCAGGAGGATTGCTTGAGCCCGGAGCTTGAAGTTTCTGTGAGCTAGGTTGACACCACTATACTCTAGCTTTGGCAACAGAGTGACACTGTTCCTCAAAAAAAAAAAAGCCAGGTGCAGTGGCTTGTGCCTATAATCCTAGCACTCTGGGAGGCCAATACAGGTGGATAGCTTGAGCTCATGAGTTCAAGACCAGCTTGAGCAAAAGTGAGACCCTGTCTCTACTAAAAAATAGAAAAACTGAAGCAAGAGGATTGCTTGAGCCCAAGAGTGGGACGTTGCTGTGAGCTATGACACCATGGCATTCTACCCAGGGTGACAGCTTGAGACTCTGTCTCAAAAAAAAAAAAAGCAAGAAAAAGAAAAGAAAAGGGAATGCATATTTGCCACTTTGGGACTAAAATAAAGATATAGTTTCCTGGAACATTTCTTCTGGTCTGCTGTGAGGCTGTTGTAACTGTGCGGTGTAGTTCAGCTTTCCTCTGCCATCCTTTCAGGGTGCCAGTCTCCTGGCGTTTAGGATTGGATGATCACTTTATCTTTCACTGTGCCTTTCAGGGCCCTGTTTGATTATGATCGGACTCGGGACAGCTGCCTGCCAAGCCAGGGGCTCAGCTTCTCCTATGGTGATATTCTGCATGTCATTAATGCCTCTGATGATGAATGGTGGCAGGCAAGGCTGGTGACCCCACATGGAGAAAGTGAGCAGATTGGTGTGATCCCCAGTAAGAAGAGGTGAGTTGTCATGACCATCAGCAAGGCCTTTCATGCCCTCCTGCTTGTATTTCTTTCTTATTTTCCTATTATGCTACAAGTTGCTAGAGAGCAATGCATGTGTCTTCTTCTTCCATTTTGGTAGAGAATTGGTGTTGGACATGGTTTTCACTCAATGAGTTGTTGCGCCTATTGCAACCCATGGCTGAGATCATATTCTGGTGGTAACACAGCTTCTTTCTGACTCCAAAACAGGGTGGAAAAGAAAGAAAGAGCTCGATTAAAAACTGTGAAGTTCCATGCCAGGACGGGGATGATTGAGTCTAACAGGGTAAGTGGGAACCCCTAAGGAAGTCAGCTTATATGTGAAGAGAGGCCAAAGGCTTGGAGTTTGGTCTGATGTGGGAGAAAAGTTGGGAGCACGAAAGAAAATCTCTTTTTCAGGAGTCTGGCTCTGTCCTTTCAGAACACTGACTGCTTTTCAGAAAGCAGAGAGGGAGCACTTAGAGTCCATGGCTAGTCTATGCTCCTTCTCCCTGGGTACTGGCTCTTGAAGATTTGTTGGAGTTGGATTATCTGGAAGGCTGACTTGCTAAGGGAATAGCAAACCACTCATGAGTGTCTCCCTGGCTACAGACCCTGTTGGAGTTGTGGGGACCCTGACCAGGATCTTTCCCCATTATCTAGCCAAGAAGGCCAGCCCCAGAGCTCCAAGTTCCCTTAGACCACCTGAGGCAGGAGGGTTCTCCATTCACCCTTTTCTTCTATGAGCTTTACAGGCCAAAGAACTTCCGGAGCAGTAGAGGGAAGAGAGACATGGAGTAGATGACTCTGTATATCAATGGCACCTTAGGGCATGTATCCAGGAGGCTACAGTGACCTTTGTTCTTTAGGAAGTGCCAGTGAGTGTTATGAATCTGGATTAGGTAGAAACCTCTAACATCCCTACAACATTTTCCTGTAAACATAATTTTCCTCTTACATCAACTTTCATTTAATCTCTTAGACTCCATTTGTGAGAGATGGTCTTTTATTTAGCTCACCATTGTCTCCATTTTAGTTTTCTTGCATGCTTTAAAATCCATTGTTCTGTTTTTTTTTCTTCTGTCCTTCCCCTCCATCTTCATGTTCTTTCACAGTCGATCAAAACGAAACGTAAAAAGAGTTTCCGCCTCTCTCGAAAGTTTCCATTTTACAAGAGCAAAGAAAACATGGCCCAGGAGAGCAGCATACAGGAACGTAAGTAGCAGCAGAGTCCAGAGAGCAGACCATCCGCAGCCCTGTCCTCTCATCCTCAGTTGCACACTTCCTTAGGAGGAGTTTGGGCAAGGGCATGTGTAGCCCTGGCTATGCCCATGCACACATGCACCTGCTTATTTGCAGAGTCAGGGCACAAATTGGTCTGCACTGGGCGATATGGGGTCTTAAGGTATTCAGCTCCTCACTTGGAATGAATGTTGGAGGTGCTAATGTGGGACAGGTCCCAGGGCCAGCCTCCAGGAAGTATGTGGCACTGGCATTGGCAGTGCCAAATGGAACTCTGCTGTGGTGGTGAAGAGCAGTTTTCAGCCAATGTCATGTTTAGAAAAATGATTTTTAAAATAAATAAGATCCAGGACTCAGTGGTGCTCTCCTGGCTTCTTCCTCTTGTGTTTTCTTTCCCTTAACTTTACTCATCTGTGTCAAGAGAAGAGTCTTTTCTTCCCAGGATCCCTGAAGTTGGGGCTACTTCTGAAATCCCACATACATACATAAATGCACAGGATATCCACATGACTCTCAGCAGAGTCACTGTCATCACAGAGTGCCTACAGAGTCAGTTTTCACAAGAAAATCTTTCTTACTTAAATGAGTTGACATGGAAGGGGTATTGTTCAACATTGTCCAAATAAAGATTTATTGAGAAACACAGCGCTGGTTTGGCAGAAAGTTATAATGCTGAGCTCAGTTAACTTTAAAAGCCAAATTAATCCTGATAAATCTTGCTGTATCATATGCCTCAGAAGTTAATTGCTGTGACCCTAACCTTAAACACCAGGTCTGGCTTAAAAAATATTTTCTTGGGGCCAGGTGCAGTGACTCACGCCTATAATCCTAGCACTCTGGGAGACCAAGGTAGGTGGATCACTTGAGCTCATGAGTTCGAGACCAGCCTGAGCAACAATGAGACCCTATCTCAAAAAATAGAGCCAGGTGTTGTGGTGGGCACCTATAGTCCCAGCTACTTGGGAGGCTGGGGCAAGAGGATCACGTGAGCCCATGAGTTTGAGGTTGCTGTGAGCTATGGGGCCATGGCACTCAATCGGGGGAAACAAAGTGAAATTATCTCAGGAAAAAAAAAAAAAAGAAAGAAAGAAAAATATTTTCTCATCATCATGAATTGTAAACATCTTTCATTTACCAGTGTCTCCTGGTGACCATGGAGGGTTCTTGGGTCCTGAGCTGTTGGAACCGGCAGGAGACTGACTAGTTCCAATAGGAAATGTTATTTTTTAAGGCCAGTCTGTTCGCTGTTATGGTATGTGTAGGTCATTGCCATCTAGGGTGGTATATAGTAGTTAAAAGGATGCCCTTGTCCATATGAAGGCCATGGGTCTAGATCCTGGGATAGGTATCTCAATAAGAAACAATAGATGAAGTTGGTTCTGCTCCTGAAAGTAGGAGACAGTCTGAGACAAAGCCTGAGGCCATGTCACCAGTTCATCAAATCAGTCCCAGAAGCTCCATTTTGAGCCCAGCCTGGGGAGGTTTCTACTGTCTAAGGGAGGAGTACCCATTAGACTATGGAATCAAAAGTGCCCTGATGCTTATTCTCCAGCAGTTGAACTCACCATCTCCTAAGATCTGACAATTGAGGGAAGCTTTAAAGGCCACACCCCAGACTGTGTGAAGTTTTCCCTGAAGAGTTTGTGCAGAGTGAGTCAGTATTGAGTGCAAGTTCCTTGGGGTGATGATAATTCTGTCTGCCTATCTGGCACATTTGGACATTTGTTTTTTCATGCACCTACAGAGGGAAGCGGTGATTTCAGGGGCAAAGCAGAGGCCTGGGATCTACAACTACAAATTTGGTCAAAGCAGGTGCTCCAAGCCTTGGAATATCATCTGTCCTATCCTATGCTCTCAGAAACCTAGTTCACTCCAAGGCCCTCTGACAACAAATTTGGGTAGCATGAAGTCCAGATCTCTTACCCGACCAGGATGTTCTTTCTGTAGCAAAGTTCTTGATCTCACTGAAGTTATAGATCTTCATAATATTTCACACTCTGTCACTAGTGCTCACCTGCCTCTGTATTCTTCCTTCCCCTTGTCTTTTTTCCTGTATTTTTTCTCTTCTCCCTAATTCTCTCCCTCCCTCCCCTCCCCTTCCCTCCCTCCCCTTCTTTCTGTCCTTGCTGTCTGTGAAATCAGGACTTCCCAGGGTTAAGTGACGATTATTATGGAGCAAAGAACCTGAGTAAGTCAAACTTACACACCATTAACTATATTTGTGGCATGAATAGAGGTAGTGGGGGTGGGGTATTGGGGACATGGGTGAGGATGTAGGGGGAGAGAAGAGTGGTGTTTGTGAGAACTCTTGACACCACAGCAAGAGGAAGTACGTGTGGTTCTCAATGTCACACATTTGCTCTAGATCCCTGGTACCCTAATAAATCCCTATCATTCATGTCTGTGTTTTCCTTCTGCCCCTTGAAGTAAGAGGGCATGAGTTTGATCTCCCACTAAGAAGTGAGGTGGACTGGAAATGCTTCTCCAGGGTGACCACTTAGCTAATGTCTAGGGTGCCTGCTGGTTGGATTCCTCTCCCAGTGACACACTAAAGAATTGGGTATAGAGGCTCGGCGCCTGTGGCTCAACGGGCTAAGGCATCAGCCACGTACACCTGAGCTGGCGGGTTGGAATCCAGCCTGGGCCCGCCAAATAACAATGACAGCTGCAACCAAAAAATGGCCGGGCGTTGTGGCGGGCGCCTGTAGTCCCAGCGACTTGGGAGGCAGAGGCAAGAGACTCGCTTGAGCCCAGGAATTGGAGGTTGCCATGAGCTGTGATGCCACGGCACTCTATCCAGGGTGACAGCTTGAGGCTCTGTCTCAAAAAAAAGAATTGGGTATAGGAATTACAGCTCTTGAAGTCCTTCTAACTAGGGGCAAGGGTATTGCGAACCATTTTACCCACCCTATATCTAAGTGTCACAGCAGATCCAGGGCCTTAGCAAATAGAAGGGGCTGGCTTCCCACAGAGTATCTCTAAAGAGCTGAGCTGGTCTGGTGGGGGCGTCAGGACCATTTATGGATGATAGGTAGCTAGTGCTTTATCTTAAGAAAAGTCTGACCTTATTTTAAATTCTGGAAAATAATCCTAGAGTGGAAAATGTAAAGGACCTAGATGATGCAGCCTTAGCAGCCATCCCTGCTGTGCATAGAGGTGCATGGACACACACCATGATGGGTTGGTTCTGTCAGCGTATACTCTCCTTCAATAAATCATAAAGGCTAAAGGCAAAAGAGCTGCCACTGGGGATTGTTCAGGAACTAGCCATGCATGGCAACTCAGTCAGTCCTTCCTGTGGGGGCCACAGCATATCATGGTCTGGAATAGTGTGGTCTTGGCTGAAACAAGCAGTGTCTCTCTCCATAGTTTGGCGTGTCTGTGTCTCATCTTCATTCACCTGTCTTGATGGGAGGGGTGGACTTTGTTTGTACCTCCCGTGAACACTGCTTCTCTGTTTGAGTTTTCTCCCTCCATGCTCAGAGATGGGCATGTCCCAGAAGGACAGGAAGGCTGTCTTCAAGGTGTTCATGTTGTCTCTGTGTTTTGACATACATGTCTGCCTTGTGGTGGATGGAGGTGCTCCCCCCCTCACTGCTGAAGCCAAGCCCTTCATCTCTGGAGTAGTGGCAAGAGCTGGGGATCCCACAGAATGGGCAGAGCAGTGCTCCCTAGTGCCTACTTACCCTATCCAGTGCTTAGCCCCATACTTCTGGAGTGCTACACGATTGTGTGCTTCAGGGGCTCTGTCTGGGAAGGAAATTCATGAGCAGCCTGGTATGTGGACTTCTCTTTGCTCCTGTCACTGCCTTTTCTTTCCTGTAGTTAGTCTTGGGAGATGAATTTTGAAATAGAATTGGGAAACCATCCAAATCAATTCATTTGATTGAGATGAAGAAGATGCTGCTGAAGGAAGTAAGGCTTGTAGTGCATACAGAGGGACGTGGCAGACCAAGAGGGCTCTGGGAATAAGTATGGCATAGCCAGGGGCTTGAAATTGGAGCTGTGCCTCCCAGTTGGTAGCCTGGATGTGGCAGGCCTCCTGTGGCCCAACTTGGTTAGTGCTCAGTGTCTGGCTCCTGGAGCATTTAAGTTTTGTGCTGCATGTGACCTCTCAGTGGTGTGTTCTGAATTGGAGTCTCTTTCTTGTTGGCTTGCAGAGGCAGTGACATCCAACACCAGTGACAGCGAAAGCAGTTCCAGTAAGTGTGTGTCATTTCCCCCATGTTGTGCAGCTCTACCTTGTGTCCCAGTCATCCTCATTCTAGTATTGCACAGCTGCCATTTCTGCTTGGAGGCTGGTGCTTCTTTTAGCCATGTACACTTTGAGATCCTAGAAATGCTGTGGCCAATTCATTCTCCTTATGGGGTGGGGTTTGCCCCATGGATTAGAGGAGAGTATAAGCCCTGTAGTTCTGGCCAGTGCCTCACATAAAAGCATTCCTG
The DNA here is from genome assembly GCA_963574655.1 of Perodicticus potto. NCBI lineage: Eukaryota > Metazoa > Chordata > Mammalia > Primates > Lorisidae > Perodicticus > Perodicticus potto. Next base: position 12,126 of record CAUYRH010131541.1, on the reverse strand, counting down.
GGACCTGGAAAGGGTGAACTACTGAAGAGACCAAACAGTCAATCCCTGTGATGGGCACTGGCCTATAGGTGCTCCAGGTTTACAGATTTGCTCACAGACCAAAAGAAAAATGGTTCCATGGGATATTATTCTGAATTTGCCTTTCCAGGTTGTTAGGACCTCCTTATCTTTTGGGCTGGTTAAATTATCAGCTAATTATCCAGTTTTCCTTGGGAAGTCCTGTGACCAGACCAGAAGAACCATAGTTCGGACATCATGAACTGTGGTGGCTAGAGACCTTATAAATCTGCCCAAAAGTCTTGGGCTCAGAAGCCTTTTAGCGAGCATCCTGTAGCTCAATGCTAATGTAGCTTGATGAGAATGTCACTGCCTTCCCCAGGACTGTTGTCAGCCACTTTTGGACCACTAAGCATCTAGCACCAAGTGGCTTGGTTACCGTTTTAGGAAAACCTCATCCTTACTAGGCTATGTGGTGTTCTACCATGAAGGAAGTGAAGGCAGCCATGTAACACATTTTTGGATGTTTCTTCCATGGAGAGGAGGGTGGGTAGACCCATAAAAGGGCAAAGTTAGGAGACCTGTGTGAGTGCCCTGACTTCTCTGCCTATAGGTGAGAGGACTCGCAAGTGTGTCTTAACCAGTTGAAGCATTGCGGTCATTCTTAACAGAGCAAGGGGACTGATGAAAATAGCTAATCGTTATCTATAAGAGCAGATTCTCAGAAGTTGGGGTGGGCTTTTGTGTAGGCTTGATGGCTTCTGGGACTTGGCCCTTTGCTCACTGAACAAGAGAACTGCTAACTCCTGTCCTGGGGCCAGTGAAAGGCTTCCTGTGCTTTCTTGCCAATGGAAAGCCGACAGGACCATAGGGCAGGCAGTAGCAAGTGCAACTTGATAAGGCTGTTTTCCAGCAGGGATAGGAGTGTGGTGAATGTTGAACACAAGGAAACAGATCATACAGTGCTAACCTATCCCTTTTTGTTGCAGAAGGACAAGAGGATGCTATTTTGTCATATGAGCCTGTGACACGGCAAGAAAGTAAGCCCCCTTCTGAGAGTCTTGCCTTCATACTAGTTTCCTGATCATGGGGCTCAATGCAGTGGGTGACTATGGCAACAGAGGAAGGGACATGTGGGAGAAGGAAGGCTTTAACTCATGGTACATCCAACCCCTGGGTTCCTCCTACTCCTACTCCTTCCAAGCGTCATAGGGAAAGGGGAGGCCATGCAGTATTCACCTCTCTCTGTGCCTTTGTCTACTGCCAATATGTCTTCCAAAGGAGAGGTATATTTCAGTGGGTAAAGCCACTGCTGACAGGTCCCAGTGCCTCCTGTCAGTGGCTGCTTTGCAAAAACCTTGCTCAGCTACTGGTATCAGTGCATCTGGTGCATTTGCTCAGCTACTGGTATCCTGAATCTGTCGGGAGGTACTTCTGCTTTCAGACTTGCCTTGGACTTAGGTATTCTCAAATTAAAGGCTCTTTGATGTCTTTGTAGTTAAAAGCCAGATTGGCTGCAGACGCTTCACCCTGAGTCTCGGCTCCAGAGCCTCTGTATTCTAGCCAGACCTACAGGTAGGACATCTATCTGGTAGGGGCCTCTGTTCACTGTCTTGATGCTCTCCCTTTCTAGTTCACTATGCAAGGCCTGTGATCATCCTGGGCCCAATGAAGGACCGAGTCAACGATGACCTGATATCTGAGTTCCCACATAAATTTGGATCCTGTGTGCCACGTAAGAGCCCAGGAAGGCCCAAGGGAGTGAAGCTAGGTGCCCTTGGAGTTGCTGCTCTGATGTTTTATGGAAAGGGCCTGGGATCACATGCTAAGGCTGTTTGGGGACAGGGAATTTCTGACACCCTAGAAAAGAGTAAGTGGCAATAAATTCCTCAAAAACTGATGGAGTTGAGAGGACAAAGACATCAGGCTGGGCTGCTTGCTTCCTTAGGGGGAAATGTCTGAATGGTGATTGTTGGGAATGATTGGACAAATGGAGAGGTCCAGCCAAAGTGGTGTCAATATGACACAATGAACCTAACAATGAACAATTTGTTAGGGTCACTGACTCCTGTGCCAATTTTGGTACCCTCTGCCAGGTCTTGGCTCAGGAAATCCCACCTTTCTGGTCCAGTTTAAGCTAAAGCTCCCTATGTGTGAGACCTAGGGGCCAGAAGAAAAGTAGGCAACATAAACTCCTTCCCAACTGCTTTCTCCCCCAACTCATCTGAAAAAATTAAAGTATCCCTATGACTCTGGTGAGACAGGACCAAGTCAGCTTTTGTTTTTGGCTTGGGGCAGATCATTGCCCTTGGGCTGGAAAGCATCTCCTTTCTTATTTCAGATACTACCAGACCTCGGCGTGATAATGAGGTAGATGGACAAGACTACCACTTTGTGGTGTCCCGAGAACAAATGGAGAAGGATATTCAGGACAACAAGTTCATTGAGGCAGGCCAATTCAATGATAATCTGTATGGGACTAGCATCCAGTCAGTGCGGGCAGTTGCAGAGAGGGTAAGCATAGAGGATATGATCTTAAAGGGAAGACAGATGTGCCACTTGGATCCTCATCCTTCCAAACACAGGGGCTACCAAGCAATACTGCTGTCCAAAACCATGGCAGCTCTGCATATTCTCAGCCCCTTGATGAAACTGTATGTCTCAATGCAACTCACCCCTGAGCATCACCGACCAGTGAATGGGGACCCTGAGGCAGATGTGGCCTTTTCTGCATAGTAGGAGCCCAGAGGCTGCATGCTGATTTTATGAGAACTTTTTTTTGTTTATCTGTGGTGTTAGATATCAAGAAAAGTAAATGTGTGGACTTTTTTATGCTAATCAGCTTTGGTTAGTGTTTGTGTATTTACGGTGTGTCCCCAGATAATTCTTTTTCTTTCTTTCTTTTTTTTTTTCTTTTTTTTTTTTTGGTAGAGGCAGAGTCTCACTTTATCGCCCTCGGTAGAGTGCCATGGCGTCACACAGCTCACAGTAACCTCCAACTCCTGGGCTTAGGCAATTCTCTTGCCTCAGCCTCCCGAGTAGCTGGGACTACAGGCACCCGCCACAATGCCTGGCTATTTTTTTGTTTTTGCAGTTCAGCTGAGGCCAGGTTTGAACCCGCCACCTTCGGTATATGGGGCCAGCACCCTACTCGATGAGCCACAGGCACTGCCCAATTCTTTTTTTTTCTTGAGACAGAGTCTCATTATGTTACCCTTGGTAGGGGGCCATGGTGCCAAAGCTCACAGCAATCTCAAACTCTTGGGCTTAAGTGATTCTCTTGCCTCAGCCTCCCAAGTAGCTGGGACTACAGGTGCCTACCACAACGCCCAGCCATTTTTTTTGTTGCAGTTGTTGTTGTTTTAGCTGGCCTGTGCCGGGTTTGAACTCACCAACCTCAGTGTATGTGGCCAGTGCCCTATCCACTGAGCTACGGGTGCTGCCCCCCAGATAACTCTTATTCTTCCAATGTGCAGCAGATAAAAGGTTGGATAACCCTGTTCCTGGGCCATTCTTGGTGTCCCTGGGTTCCAAGTAGATGTTTGAAATGCCACTGAATTTCTGGTTGGGGTTAAGTGGACAGAGAGTGGCTGGGCTGATAAAGTTTTGCTTTTTCAGGGCAAGCACTGCATCTTAGATGTTTCCGGCAATGCTATCAAGAGACTGCAGCAAGCACAACTTTATCCTATTGCTGTTTTCATCAAGCCCAAGTCTATTGAAGCCCTTATGTAAGTGTTTGCTGAGACTTAGATACACCCCACCAGTATGGGGCCCTGGAAAGGAAATGGACAATAAAGTGAATTGTTGGGTGGATAGAACTCAGTGCAAGCTCCAAGGAAACCCTTGTGACCCAGCTCTAGTCACTGTGTGTTCCTTCTGGTTTATGGGTTTTTTTTTGAGACAGAGTCTGACTATGTTGCCCTCGGTAGAGTGCCTTGGCATCACAGCTCACAGCAACCTCAAACTCTTGGGCTTAAGCGATTCTCTTGTCTCAGCCTCCTAAGTAACTGGTACTACAGGCACCCACCACAATGTCCAGCTATTTTTTTGTTGCAGTTGTCATTGTTGTTTAGCTGGCCTGGGCTGGGTTCGAAACCTCCAACCTAGGTGTATGTGGCCAGTGTCCTACCCACTGAGCTACAGGCGCCACCAGGGGATTTTTTGTTTTGTTTTTTGAAACAGTGTCTTGCTTTGTTGCCTAGACTAGAGTGCAGTGACATCCATAGCTCACTGCAACCTTGAACTCTTGGGCTAAGGCTATCCTCCTGCCTTAGCCTCTGAGTAGCTGGGAATACAGGCAAACAGCACCACACCAAGCTAATTTTTTTTTTCTATTTTTAGTAGAGACGGGGTCTCACTCTTGCTCACGCTGATCTTAAACTCCTGACCTCAAGAGATCCTATCACCTTGACCTCCCTGAGTGTTAGGATTACAAGCATGAGCCACTCCTGTTTTGAGTATCTATGTATATATTTCCACTTGGGCTTTTGAACCTGGAAAGTTTGAGGAAGGAGTTAGCCATGGGCCTCTGCTGCTCTGACAGGGCAATTTAGCAGATTTTAGGGATCCTGGAATAATCCTTTAGTTAATCAAAACATATAATCTAGTTTGGAACTATTTTTCTTCTGTGTTTTTGGCAGGGAAATGAACCGAAGGCAGACATATGAACAAGCAAATAAAGTCTATGACAAAGCCATGAAACTGGAGCAGGAGTTTGGAGAGTACTTTACAGGTAAGAATCCCTGCTGCCTAGCTGAGGGTACTGTGTGATCAGCCAGATACCTGTTTTGATAAGTGTCTCAAAGAGGTTTAAACAGAATTTAGAAACCTTGCACAGAGTTTCCGGTTGCATCTGAGCTTTTGAGAGCAAACTTTTCCAAAGCACTCAAGTTCCCGCTGTCTAGTCATAGCAGTTTAGCCAATTTTCAGCATAAACTACTCACCAAACCCATTTTTGTCCTCTTGTCCCTGGTAGTTTGTAGGGTCTCTGTATTACTTTGTTTCCCTCCTTCCAAGATCCACCCTCACACTGTGCTTTGCACGTTTTAGGTGGTAAATAAACATTTGTTGATAAATGATGATTTGTGGTGTTAAAGTTGTCTGTCAGAGAGTGTAGTGTGTGTGTGTGTGTGTGTGTGTTTACATGGTCCATTCCTAAAAAGGTAGGAAGGTTTCTATGTAGTAAGTTCCTTACCTTTTCCAGTAGAGTGACATATATGTATGTATAGGGCAATGCTGAGTCAGTTCTACCTGGTGGCGCTACTAGGTTAACTAGCTAGGTAAAGAATTCATAAATGCATATGCACACCTTGGGTCTTTGTTGCTCTCTTTACTGTCAGTATCCATGTCCTTGTTTGGTGGACTGACTTCTTACATCCAGCAGATGTGATGGCCCCAGGAGCACTGCCTCTTGCTGGAAATTGTGGCTTTCAGCTCTTCCTGTGAATAAGGGGGATTTTCCAAGTCTTTTAGTAAGGCTGCTTTAGAATTACAAGCTGCCAGCCTTATGGCATCTAAGAGCAACATGAACTGCAAGGTCTAGCATATAATGGGTGTTAAATAAACATCTTTTGAATACAGAACATTTTTCTAGTCATTGCTACTTAGTGTCACTGTCTCAGCCAGTTGACTTCAAGTCCTGGGCTTAGGGCACCTAGCCAGTTCCCCTCACTTCCCTGACAACACAGCAAGTCAGCTACTGAAGCCAAACCCAAACCCGTACTCCATGACCATGTGTTGGGTGGGCAGCATCATAGGATTGTTGGGAGAGGCAGGTTGCTGGGTTTTGGGGGTGTGCTGTGGACCACAGTAATAATTTTGTTTTCCTCTTCACTTTAGCCATTGTACAGGGTGACTCACTGGAAGAGATTTATAACAAAATCAAACAAATCATTGAGGACCAGTCTGGGCACTACATTTGGGTCCCATCCCCTGAAAAACTCTGAAGAATCCCCTCCAACCATTCTCTTGTGAACAGAAGAAATCAAGTCCCTCTTCCCTCCTTCCTCTTCATTCCTTTCCCCATGGGGAGAACAAATGCTACTGTTCTTGTCCCCTTTTTTAGATTTGTCAAAAAAAATTGAGTTTTCTAGTCCTGTTTTTTTTTTAATTTTTGTTTTGTTTTAGTTTATTTTTTGGGATGATGCCATCTCACTCATCATGTGACTGTGCCCATTCCTGCATGGACCTTTCCCAAGCACTAGCACAGGTGCAAATCCATCAGAGCCATTGTTTTCATAAAATCCAAGCAGAAGCGAAGAGAAGAGAGGAGGACTGATGGAAAGACAGACTCTGGATAGCTGCACAGCTTGCGAAGTGAGCTAAATGCACCACATGATGAGATGCTCCTGGGCATTTCTACCTATCTCCACTGCTGTCTGCAGCTCTGAATGGTGCGATGTAATGGCAACAGAAAGTATCTTATTTATATATAGATATATATATGTAATTTATATAAAATATATAGAAATTATTATATATATATATTATACACTCTCATATAATATATATATATTCACACACATTTGGACTAGAAAATCTATGGAGACTTCATCAATGGTACTATGTTATCAGAGAAATGCTTTAATTTTCTTATTCCAATCAGATGGCATCTTCTATCCCAGCTGGTTGGGAAGGGATTGAAAATGGTAGCGCGCGCTGCACTAAGGGCACTCGTATTTGGTCTTTCTCTTGAAAGCTAAGGTTTACTCTAGGAGGAATCAGCCTGAGGCCTGAGAGAAAGGGCTTTTGCCTGGGGGTGAGAGGGTGGAGACAACTGGAAAGCATCTGCTGCCCTGAGGTGCAGTCAGTCCTGTGTGCAAAAAGAGAAAGAATGGCTTAATGATGCTCCACGTGAAATTGCCTATTGTTTTATGCCACCTGATGTGTCTGCATGAGAGGTTTCCATTTTGTTCATTTTTAAGCTGCTGTTAAACCAAAACCATGTTGTGCTACTGTGTCAGCCTTTTCATTATTGCAAATTTTACTTTTACTATTTAAGTGAATGCGTAGAATCCAATTTGCCAATGTTGTAAAGGCTTCTGTGGTCCTAAAGGAGCCAGGCCTTATGGTATAGCAGGTGATCTAGGCCTGGCCATCCCATCAGCAGAAGGGAGAGCAGGGGCTGGTGAGGGCTGAAAGGAGGAGCCAGGGCTCTGCATTGCCATGCTGTCCCTTCATTCACCTGCCAAGGACATGTTGGGCTCTGCTGAGGTTTTTTCCCACGGCCCACCAACAGGGGCAGGGAGTCAGTTGCCTTCCTGTTCTGTGCTGGGACAGCAGAACAGCACTCAGCTTGGCCAGCCATGTCATGAGTTTGATTTTTTCTCTTTTTTTTTTGCAGCTGCTTCATGTGCCCTGCCCCAGCCCCCTCCCTAACAGCTGGTAGCTTACAGTTTCTTCATGAAGAAAGTAGAGTTCAATGCTGTACATTTGAGCTGTAGAACTAGGATTCACTTACTGGTGAGCTGTGAAACCTTGTTGCTTTTTCCCAGAGTCTGATGGCGATGACTGTGGTCAAGGGAGTTTTTTGCCTACCACAAGTGCAGGCAGCAGGTGTGGTTCAGGCCCTCTCCCACCCCACTGTGCTCCTTTGAAGCCATTGTGCCTCCCTCACCTCCACGCTGGATGGATGATGCAGGGGAGAACATAGAATTGCTTGACCCTAGGGTTGGGGCACTTGTTTCCTAGCCTGCTGGGTTAGGGCCAGTGCAAATGACACAATGTTGAAGACACTTTAAGCACTACCAGCCAAATTTGCGAAATCTGTAAACAGTTATCCAACCAGCATAATGAGGCTAACTGTAAAATCTGGGGCCCAGAATGAGGGTAAAGAAAGGGCAGCAGCTTTCCCTGGGCAGTACACTGGGTTGAAGGCAAAAAGGGATAAAGTCATAGCTGATTGTGACTCTGGTGAGGAGGGGGTGAGTAGGGAGTATTGATTCTCTGATGTTAACTAAGTGGTGATGTCTGAACCATGTTCAACCCAACCCCTCAGGGAAGAAAAGCAAAGATTCAAAGTAAGCATGGCACTAGTTGGTTTCCCAGTGTTCCTTCCAAGGAGACATATATTTTTTAATAAACGATAGTTGCAATGAACTGTGTGGCTCAGACACCTTCTTGAAGTATTTGAGAAGAGAGGGTGGGAGCCTAGCAGTGGGAAGAATGTCCCAACTCTTTGTTTGGAAGCTCGAAAGGCTCTCTCCTTAGTGATGATCAGCTGACTGAGCTGGTTGGTCCTCAAGATGGGAATAGTCCCCTGGGTGGTAACAGGTCCTTTGTGAAAGTGGCATGCTGGGTCTTCTACCTCAGCCCCAGATGCTGCCTCAAACAGCACCGACCAGATGGGAGTTCATATACTTGACAAAATACTGACATTTTCTCAAAAGGCACACAAGAAGGTGGATGCCTGCTGCAGCAGAGATGTTAGAGAAAGCAGGAGCCGGCTTAATAGCAGAAAACTGGGTGAGAAAAATGGTAAGAGAAAGTGGCCTGCCAGCTACCAGCATTTCCAGAAATGAGAGTGGGATGGGCCCAGTTTGCAGAGTAGGGCAACAGTCATCCCTGAAACCCTCTGAAAAAAGGAGTGCTTAGAGCAAGTGTTCCTGACCTGGCCATTGTTGCTGCAATTAGGGCAGAGAAGCCTGAAGCCATAGTTCATAAGGTGAAGAGCAACACAATCAATGAGCCACCTAAGTGTTTATGGGCTGAGCCACAATAAGGGTGAGAACCCTTGTTTTTGGTGCTTTATGGTGTAGAGGGTGCTTTCTTTCCCATGTTCTCTCATTTTCTAGAAAGCAGCTCAACAAAAGGAAGTCCCCACAGAGTTCCATAGGGGTTTTGGGAAATCCAGGTCCTGAGAGCAAAGGGACTAAAGATTTGGCCTGTAATCACACTGTGTGAAGACTGTCTTCACAGTTGATGGCCCTCCTAGAGGAGGCACAGCTGAAGAGAATTAAGTCCCAACACAAGAAGAAACTGAGCAACTTGGCAACACCAAAGGGGACGAACATGTCCTTGATGTTGCACCGTGTTGTGACCTGAAGGGGAGAGCCCTGTCTGAGCAAGCAGTGGACATAGGCTCTCCTCCCAGTTCTGCTGCCAACACTGCAGCGAGGTATTTCTCAATTACTTCATTTCTAACAGGAAGAATTGTATTATCAAACCTTAAAATGTTCATAATTCAATAGCCATGACTAAATAAAACATTTGTTCAAGCAGAAATGATCAACTTTATCTTAAGTTGGAAGTCTTCCAGAAATTAGAAAATAAAAGCAAAATCCTTACTTGAAGCAAGTGTGGAAGTTGAAGGACTCAAGGATGAAACTAATATACAGGCAGAAGAAAGTGGGAGTTGAACTGTAGGCCGGGGCAGACTCTAAAGGGGAAGTATCCTGAGCAGGCCAAGGCCATGAAAAAGAGGATGGGGCTGAGAAAGGACACTGGCTTGAGCAGGAAGGTCAGTAGTTAAACACCAATGGAGCTCCTTCCACAGGCTTAACCCCTGCCTGGTATCAACCACTGGAAGCCCAAGGCATCAGAAAACCTTGCAGCAAAGAGATGAGAAGGTGTTCAGAGAGCTGTTAGCCTTCCCAAGTTACTGCTGAAGTCAAAAGCCAGCCTAGGTGCCTGACAACCTCAGCTTGGGCCTTGGAAGTGCTCATTCAGTTTTGATATTCCCAACTATTACCTTTTATCCCTGTACCCACCTAGGGTTTCATGGCCTTGAAACTTTTCATCCATCTAGGCATTTTCTCAGCACCTCTAGGATATTTTATTATCATTACAAATAACTTTCTAAAATGCAATTTCTAATTTGCTCAAAAGCCTCTTTTCTTCCTCCATCACTTCCAAGAAATAGAACTGGTTTCTGCACACCTTGGTTGCTCCCCAATGAATAGGATGTTGATACCTGTGCTGTGCCAGAAAGTAGAAGAACTTTAACAGTGAAGCCCAAATTAGATTTTCTCTGCAGAGCTGTTCCCATTGTGCACAGTGTGATACTGGTGGCTTTTCCCACATGACACTGGATGAGCTACCTGCATGGCCATCTCTCCCTTGTCACTGGCAATCTAACGACAAGCATCTAACACTTTGAAAAACTGGAGACCATGTGGTTTGGGAGTGGGCTTCAGACCTGTGTTCCCTCAGTAAAGAGCATGTGGGAGACTCCGGCCTTCCTGTCTGCCCCAGGCTAACAGAATCAGCTGTCCCACGTGCTGTCCCCTTCCCACAGGGCCCTACTACCCACAGGAAGAAGTCACACCTCCTTGGCATGGCTCTTCCATCATCAGGCCTAGGCCTTTCTCTCCTGCCTCTTTTGTTGTATCCCCCACTGCTTCTGTTGTTTAAGTTCCCTAAAGGCACCCAGCCCTGGGTCTTGGCTCATGCTTCTGTTTGTGCACATAAATGCCCTCGCTGCTGCCCCATCTTGCTTTCCTGGAAGCCTTCTTTTAACATTTTAAGACTTGATCCAAGAATTCATTTCCTCAGTTCTGCCTTTCCTGAACCACCACCACTTCTTCCCTCCCACCCTGTAGGTAGAATTTGCCATTCCTCCCTTTGTGCTCTTATAGCCTATAAGGCCTTTGTCATCATTATTAACAGCTCACATTTATTTCCTGCCTACTAGGTGCCAGGGATTGTACTAAGTGCTGTAAGCATACTAATTCTACCTGTTGCCAAAAACAGCCCTAGAAAGTAGGTGTTGGTATTACCCGTTTTCCAGATGAAGAAACTGAAGCACAAGGCAATCATACACCTGATAGATTGCAGACCCCTAAACCAAATAGGCTGTCTGGCTGCAGTAGCTTTTCTTGAGCACACAGGGCCTCCTGTCCCTTTTCCCTCCTTAGAACACCTTGCCCTATCTCTTTGCCTCTGTCTTCCTCCTGTTCATACCCCCAGCAGTTAGTGCAGCATCTGTCACATAAAAGGTGCTTGATAAAGAGGAGCCCCGCTAGTCTGTGTAGTCTGTGGCTCACCCTTGTATGGATGGGATTTGACTGTGTGCAAACCTGTGGTGAATGTGAAAGTTTTGAGTTTGTTTTATGGAGAATTTCCTCTGGGATCTCACTTCACTGTTATGACTCCTCTCTCATCTTCATTTGCTTCATCTTCTTGCTCCTTCTTGTTTTCACATTGCTGTCTTCTCACCCAGAGCTGAACCTTCTTTTTTTAAAATTTGTTTCATTTTGTTTTTTTCTGAGCTTAACCTTATACCTGCTCGCTCTTCCTTACTAGGCATCATTTGTTGATGCCACACAAGTTGATTAGTGCCAGATATCTCTCAGAGGCCAGCCATTACCTCCCAGGCATGGAATTCAAAGACCCTTCACAGGGGCTCCGCACCTGTAGCTCAGCAGTTAGGATGCCAGCCACATATACCGGGGCTGGCGGGTTTGATCCTGCCTGGGCCCTCCAAACAATAATGACAACTACAACAAAAAAATAGCTGGGCATTGTGGGGGGGCACCTGTAGTCTCAGCTACTCGGGAGGCTGAGGCAAGAGAATCTCCTAAGCTCAGGAGTTGGAGGTTGCTGTGAGCTGTGATCCCACTGCACTCTACCAAGGGCAACATTGTGAAACTGTCTCAAAAAGAAAAAAAAAAAAAGACCCTCGACAGGAGAATGCCGTGTCCCTGCTCAACTACTGACTTTATTTCTCCTCAGCCCTGGCTACTCTGCCCTGCCCCTTCCATGGGCTCCCCCAGCCTGCAGCTGTGACCCCTTTGCTCTCCCTTCCCCCACCCTAAAGTGCCACCAATTGTCCTAGTCACCCAGGCTCGAACCCTGATCTTCATCCTTTGGTCATTCACATCCAATCTCCTACCCAAACTTGTTGATTCTTTACAATATCTTCAATGTTGGCTCGGTGCCTGTGGCTCAACGGGCTAAAGCACCAGCCACGTACACCTGAGCTGGCGGGTTCGAATCCAGCCCGGGCCCGCCAAACAACAATGACGGCTGCCATCAAAAAATGGCCGGGCATTGTGGCGGGCGCCTGTAGTCCCAGCTACTTGGGAGGCGGAGGCAAGAGACTCACTTGAGCCTGGGAATTAGAGGTTGCTGTGAGCTGTGATGCCACAGCACTCTACCCAGGGTGACAGCTTGAGGCTCTGTCTCAAAAAA
>CAUYRH010131539.1:0-13354 GCA_963574655.1 Perodicticus potto | reverse complement strand
CTCAAGCTGTCACCCTGGATAGAGTGCTGTGGCATCACAGCTCACAGCAACCTCCAATTCCTGGGCTCAAGCGAGTCTCCTGCCTCCACCTCCCAAGTAGCTGGGACTACAGGTGCCCGCCACAACGCCCGGCCATTTTTTTTTGGTTGCAGCCATCATTGTTGTTTGGTGGGCCCAGGCTGGATTCGAACCCGCCAGCTCAGGTGTACATGGCTGGCGCCTTAGCCCGTTGAGCCACAGGCGCCGAGCCCTGATAGCTTACTGTTGACCTGAGGCCCTTCTAATAACATTAACAGTTGATTAACACATAATTTCATGGGTTATATGTATTATATACTATATATATATGTCTTGGGAAATACATTTGTATTATATATACAGTATATTTCCCAATTACTACAAATGTATTTCCCATTTTCAATCTGGGCTGCCACAAAGACAAACACAAAGTGCAGAGACTTTTTTTCTTTTGCATCCTAGTGCACATATACTATACTCTTAAATCATAAGAGAAAACACATTTATGATACTATACTGTATTTACTGACACTGCAAGTTTACATCACGTGTCTGAAACGGCAGTGGCAGGCCTCAATCAGTATATATGAAACAATCCAACTTTTTCTTGTAATGTCATGACTTCTCCCTGCTTCTTGGGAGAGCCTCCAGCATCACCAGTGGCACTTCACCTGGGTCCCATGGTGTTATTTAACATTTATGGCATTGCATTAAACATAATAAAAATACTCAAGGACCTCTGGAGATCACTTTTTACTGCTGTCCTCAATTTCCTGGACAGATGAACTGCTCACATGGAGAGGATCAGCACCACATGGTGTTTTAAGCAGACGCTTACAACATCTGAGCCCAGCTTAGCAGCAAAAAGAGGGGACTGAGAGATTATCACAGTATTACTGGTTAATTTTTGATTATTTCCAGTTATGACTTCATACTGCATCACTATGTCTGTTTATACTTCTCTTTACTGTGAATGGTAACATGTATAGCCTGTATTTAGGTTTTGATAAATTTAATTTTTTACAATAGATTTATATGTTTTATGGTATCTACATATATTTTATAAATCTGTGACATAAGTTTTTCTTAATTTTTTGGATATTTCTAAGCTACATGGTTCATCTACAAGTTTTTCCAAATGGTCAAAAATCTCTTGAACATTTTCCAATATGTTTACTGAAAAAAATACGGGTATAAGTAGAGCCATGTAGTTGTTCAAGAGTTGATTGTTTTAAATATTTACACCGATATGTGATAAAGTGTATGTCTAATATATGTTAGTTATTCTTTTAAATATTTGGTATTAAATTATAAATTAAATCTCTGCAAAAATAAGCTGTAGCAAAATGAAGAAATATCTAGTGCAGAAAGAAATAATTTAATAAAATAAACTAGAACTCATTTGCTGAATGAACTGGAAATAAGACAGTTCCCTTCCACTGACGGTTACTCACCTCTTTTTCCCGTTAAGGCAAACTGAATGGTGTTGCCTCCAACGCCACAGAAAGCATCGACCACCACGTCACACCTGAAGGACTGACTGATGCGGCCTGCAATGTGCTCGGCGATCTTCTCGGGTGTAACTGAAAACCAGCCCTCTGCAAAGGAAGAGGATTTCTGGTAATATGTTCAATTTTAAGAAGCCAAGCCAAGCCAAGCATAAACATATGAAATATTGCTATATATTACACATTTTTAAAACGCTTAGGGTGGCTCCCATAGCTCAGTGGGTAGGGTGCTGGCCATATACACTGAGGCTGATAGGTTCGAACCCTGCCTGGGCCAGCTAAACAATAATGACAACTGCAACAAAAAAATAACCGGGTGCTGTGGGGAGCACCTATAGTCCCAGCTATCTGGGAGGTTGAGGAAAGAGAATCACTTAAGCCCAAGAGTTGAAGTTGCTGTGAGCTGTGACGCCACAGCACTCTACCCAGGGTGACAGCTTTAGACTCTGTCTCAAAAAAAAAAGCTTAGTTCACGTTTACAAAAAAATTATAAATTACTTAGTTCTAAAAAACATTCTAGAAAGCTTGTTATAAAAAGCAGCAGTACAATTCCCACAGAAGCAATTACCTCAATTCTTTTTTTTTTGAGACAGAGCCTCAAGCTGTCACCCTGGATAGAGTGCCATGGCATCACAGCTCACAGCAACCTCCAATTCCTGGGCTCAAGTGAATCTCCTGCCTCTACCTCCCAAGTAGCTGGGACTACAGGCACCCACCACAAAACATGGCCATTTTTTGGTTAGAGCCAACATTGTTGTTTGGTGGGCCCGGGCTGGGTTCGAACCTGCCAGCTCAGGTGTATGTAGCTGGCGCCTTAGCCACTTAAGCCACAGGTGCCAAGCATTATCTCAACTCTTAACCCGATTCTTTTGTGATACTACTCCCCAGTCTTTCCTATAACTGGATTACAACTTCAATTTTTCTGTTTGAGGCAGAAAAATCTATTACCTATAGATGATCTGCTAAGTAAAATGGAAAGTCAGCTGCTCTAATTAGTTGGCACCCCACATTTTACTAAGTTTCCCAATTGTTTCATTCTTAATGGAGAAGCAAAGACCCAGATTTGTAGTGGACATTTTGGAATTGCACGTTTTTAAAGGGTCAGAAAAAGCAAGAAGCTGATAGCAAATGGCCAGAGAGCTGCAAAATTACAGTGGGAACAACAGAGCCCTTATCATTTTCATAAATGAGGCCCTGTGCCCACTCCAGGGAAAAAAATACTACCTTCCTTCTTTCCTGGTAGAAGAATTTACATTTTTCTGAAAGATAATTCCCAAACAAAATGATGCACTAATTTTCCTGTTCCCTTCTCTTACCAAAACTCTAAACGGCTTCTCATTACTGGAAGAAGAATATTAACTTTTATAGAATTGCAAGTTTTTTCCAGTCGTATTTCTCCTTATAAATTCCTATGCTGTTTTTTTCAATACTCATTTTGCAAATTATTATCAGAGGTTAACAGAACTCCCAAAATTCCATCACATATGAAGACTTTCTGATTTTGACAATTAATAAAGACCAATATTTATTTAGGTAGCCCCAATGTCAGTCTGTAAGACCGAGTTACACAAATAAATTGTTGAAGATCACAGCAGGAAAGTTGGAGAAAGAATTCAAAGTTTCTAGTGTTATTTCATTAAATTATATCATTCTGCGCTAGATATTTCTTTGTCAGGTATTGTTTAATAATCTATCAATTACTTTTGATATTATCTATCCTAAGACGAAACTTGAATCTGAAGTTTTTTTTTTTTAGAGAGAGTGTCTCACTTAATTGCCCTCAGTAGAGTGCTGTGGTGTCACAGCTCACAGCAACCTCCAACTCCTGGGCTTAGGCAATTCTCTTGCCTCAGCCTCCCGAGTAGCTGGGACTACAGGTGCCCGCCACAACGTCCGGCTATTTGTTGTTGCAGTTTGGCCAGTGCCAGGTTTGAACCCACCACTCTCAGTATATGGGGCTGGTGCCCTAATCACTGAGCCACAGATGCCGCCCTAAAAGTGAAGTTTTTAAAATACATCATACTCAAACTGAGGGGCATTCAATAATGTAACTGGCCATTGTCCCTTTGAAAAACATCAGTCACGAAAGATGAAAAAGGCTGGGAAATGATTCCAGATTAAAAGAAACTAAATAAGAACAAAAACTAAATGTAACACATAACTTATACTGGAAAAAAATATTGATAACGGATAAGACAATTGATTAGAGAGCATGGACTGTAGATTATAATACTATATAAGAATGTTAAACTGCTAAATTTATCATTGTTATGCAAAAATATCCTTGACCTTATGCTAAAAGTATTAAGGGCTGAGGACATGACGTGTACAACTAGGTCAGAAAAAAATACATGTACACATGGAGACAGACATTGACGAATAGCAAAATGCTATCAATAGCTGAATCTGGGTAAAGAGGATATGAACATTCTCTGTGGCACTCATGCACATTTCTTCAAGTTTAAAATAAAGTTAAAAAATACATATATACTTTACCTCTGTCCAATTTAATCCCATCATCAAAACGGGAAAAGAGCCTGTATCTCTGGGCCCAGTATTTCACTAGTTCAGGAACAGAAGCTATCTCAGGAGGCAGACCATTTACCCTTCTGTTCTTGTTTTTCTTCTTTTTTCTTCCAGCTAAAATAAAATACAAAGAATATAGATGCTCACTATGAAAAAACGAAAATCAGGTAGGTGTATTTATTTAAAAGTGTAGCTATACCAAATAATTACAACTAGACACACAGTAATGACATAGGGAAGCAGTAGGGCTTCATGGAAACACCACTGGCTTTAATCACAGCCTCCATTTGCTAACTCATTGGCTTTGTAAGCTTGGAAAAGTAAACCAGGACTTGTAAACTCCAAATACTGAGAATGAATGAAGGAGCCGTCTAATGAGTAGTATATTTTCCTAACTGTTCACAGCACTGATAATATGCAGAAGTACTATTATAGACATTGAGTTATTACTTTTGTTAGCATAGACACTTTTCTAGTTGAATTATAGAAATCTAAACATTTCCCTTCACTTCTTTAAAACAAAATATCCTAAGGACAATCCTAGAAGTCAGAAGGAATCTGAGAAATTCAAACAGGGGTCACTAGCTCGGACCCAGAGAAAAGGATCTCATTCCCTTTTCTTAGATAAATGATTTGTATTAGTTTGATTATCTGTTTTCAGTCCCCAGCAAATTAGAGGCAGCAACATAGAAAGATGAAGAGTTCTGTCACTGTTAAGTATAAAAACAGGTGATGGCAGACAATGAATTAAACTCTGTCATGTTTAAAATGGTCCTTAAGGACAGGACTATGTCTTAATATGATTATCTGATCACTGCAAATATTGAAGAATGTCATCATGATTCAATAAGATCAGATTCTCCCCCTCCACTCCCCCAAAAGTATCATCAATAGCAAAGTATTTTGATGGTATTTATCAACAGTGGGGATAATGACATTTTGATGGAATAATTCCTTGTTGTGCAAGACCATCTTGTATATGACCAAACATTAAGTAACTTGAGTACTAAATGCCAGAACTTTTAGCCAGCTGTTTTTGTGTGTGCCCATAGTCCCAGCTACTTGGGGCAAGAGTTTGAGGTTGCTGTGAGCTCTGATGTCATGTCACCTACCAAGGGTGACATAATGAGACTCTGTTTCAAAAACTGAAAAAAATAAATAAATAAATAAAATAAAGTAAGCTGTTCAGAAAGGCAAAGAAATAGGTGATACAAAGATCACAGGCACACACCCACACACACCTGTACAAAGAAAAAAAAAAATCACGACATAAATAAGGTATTTTCCTTAATATTAAGAAAGAAACGATAAAAGAGCATAATAAATGTAATTGTTTCATAAGAACAGGTCTGAAATGATTTATCAAAAAATTCAATATTGTGGCTCAGCGCCTGTGGCTCAAGCGGCTAAGGCGCCAGCCACATACACCTGAGCTGGCAGGTTCGAATCCAGCCTGGACCCGCCAAACAACAATGATGGCTGCAACCCAAAAATAGCCAGGCGTGTGGCGGGCACTTATTGTCCCAGCTACTTGGGAGGTAGAGGCTGGAGAATTGCTTGAGCCCAGGAGTTGGAGGTTGCTGTGAGCTATGATGCCAGGGCATTCTACCCAGGGGGATAGCTTGAGGCTCTGTCTTAAAAAAAAAAAAAAAAATTAATATTTTCCAAAAAAGGAAAATTTCTACCTTGGGGCTGGGCGTGGTGGCTTACGCCTATAATCCCAGTACTCTGGGAAGACGAAGCAGGTGGATTGCTAGAGCTCAGGAGTTCAAGACCAGCCTGAGCAAGAGCAAGACCTCATCTCTACTAAAAACAGAAAAACTAGCCAGGCATTGTATCAGGCATCTGTAGTTCCAGCTACTTGGGAAGTTAACTTAAGAGGCTTTATTGAGCCCAGAGGTTTGAGATTCTGTGAGCTATGACACCAAGAGACTCTTATTAGGGTAACAGAGTGAGACTCTGTCTCAGAGAAAAAAGAAAGAAAACTTCTAGGCTGGGTGTGGGGGCTCACGCCTGTAATCCTATCACTCTGGGAGGCTGAGGTGGGTGGACTGCTTGACCTGCCTGAGCCAGAGCAAGACCTTGTCTCTAAAAATAGCCAGGCGTTGGGGCGGGCGCTGTAGTCCTAGCTACTTGGGAGGCTGAGGCAAGAGAACTGCTTGAGACCAAGAGTTGTTTTCTGTTTTGGTTTTTTTTTTTTTTGAGACAGAGTCTCAAGCTGTTGCCCTGGGCAGAGTGCCGTGGCATAACTCTTGGGCTTAAGTGATTCTCTTGCCTCAGCCTCCCAAGTAGCTGGGACTACAGGCACCTGCCACATCGCCTGGCTATTTTTCGGTTGTAGCTGTCATTGTTGCTTAGTAGGCCTGGGCTGGGTTTGAACCTGTCACCCTAGGTATATGTGGCTGGCACCCTTCTGCCTAAGCTACAGGCACCTCCTTGAGCCCAAGAGTTTGAGGCTGCTGTAAGCTGTGAAGCCAGGGTACTCTACCAAGGGCAAGAAAGTAAGACTGTCTCAAAAAAAAAAAAAGAGAGAGAGAGAAAAAATAAAGGAATTTTCTACCTTATAAAAGCCTCAATATTCTATTGAACACATTATTTTTAACCATAAAAGAACTTTTGCTATAAGAAATTCAAATAATACAAAAATTACATAAAGTGAAAAGTGTCACTCAGTTCCCTATTCATTAGAGCAAACTACTGTGAATGCTTTTTTACATTAATGTACCATAAAAAAACCAAACAAACAAACAAAAAAAACAAACTATCATCAACCACCACAAACACTATCTAAAAGAAAACTAGAGATGGCTGGGTGCAGTGGCTTATGCCTATAATCTTAGCTCTCTGGGAGGTCCAGGTGGGTGGAATGCTTCAGCTCAGGAGTTCAAGACCAGCCTGAGCAAAAGCGTGATCCCCCCACCCCGCCCCTTTACTAAAGATAGAAAAACTAGCCAGGCATTGTGGCCAGTGCCTATAGTCCCAGCTACTTGGGAGTTTGAGGTTGGTGTGAACTCTGATACCGTGGCACTCTACCCAGGGTGACAAAGTGAGACTCTGTTTCTCAAAAAAAAAAAAAAAAGATGGTGATCCTCAGACACAGTGTTTTCATAGGCCTTCCCTGGCGCTAAATCACAGCCACTTAAAATAGAACAGTTGTACTTATTATGTCTTCTCTCCACTTAAAATAAGTAGCAGTGATCTGTTAGGTACAGATGATGCACATGTGAAAACTAAGATGTTAACTTAACCATCAGTAAGTTAAAGCATATTTAGTCTTACCTTCCGTTTCTGCCTGAACAGAGTCTGCTGTGTCTCCAGCAACACAATCCTCCTTCTCTGGAACAGCTGCCCCCAAGCTGGCTCCTTCATTTACTTCTGTTTCAAGTTCACCAGCTGAAGAGGTGGCCTGACCCCTTTCGGGTTCTGGATTACTAGTCTCCAGTGGGTCACCACCTTTTTTAACAGATATGTCTTGTTCCTCTGAATCACTGCTTGTGCAAGTGTCTTGCACATTGTTGTGAGAACATGACTCCTGCGACGCCTCTTCATCCACTGGTTCATTAACCCATGTTAGAAATTTTTCTACCTTAAATTTTAAGAAGACATTGTGAGCAGGAATTAATTCCAAACTACACAGAATCATCCCATCTTTCACCACTGGTGACTGGACAGATAAGCTGTGTCATAATTATTAGCTCTGTATCACATGAGTTAAAATAAGAAATTCTGACTAATTGGAATTTATTATCTGGGCATGCCATGGCCTTATTAAAGATTTCTTTAAAAGGGAAAAAATATCAAATAAAACCCTTTCTGTTATCAGTTAACACTAAGAGACAAAGGCAAACTGTTCCAGTAGCTTTCCATAAGAGCTCATAACAACGTAACTGTGCTATGTAAAACTACTATTACAAATGCACCTATTTATTGCTGAATCATTCATTTTAGTTTTTCAAATTATACAGAGCTTTCTGCAACAGCCAGGCTATAATCTATATTAAATGTTAATTAGCATCAAAGATGAACTCTAAAAAGATTAGTGGCTATTTTTATTTATACGAATAAAACAGTCCTACCTTGGAAAGAATGAGAGCTGCCTTTCATCAAAGAGTGGAGCCAGTAAGGTAAGTTCTAACAAACTAGGTTTATTCTTAGAGAAGCTAACAAGGGCCAAGGTGAGATGATACACTTCTTTGCACCTTCTGTAATGGGACTATGCTTTATGACCCCCTTAAGGGTGAGTAAATTAGAACAAAAATGGTAGACATAAGGTAGCCAACAACCCAGAATGGTCCTCTGAGGGAAATGTGCTTATATACCAAGCGGACACCTAAGGACACAAGCCACATTTCTTTTTTCCTCAGCAATGCTTAGCAGCTATGTTTCTGCTCCATCTGTAGATGAATGTATGGGGGCTACCACATACAACACATTATGGAAAGTCCTGCAGGAAAGACTGGACGGGTACGAGGCAGTCTATTTCAAAAATAACGAGTACCATGGTTATTAAAATATCACTGGCAGCCAACCCGGAATATAATTAGAAACAATCCCTTTGCCTCAGCCTCCTAAGTAGCTGGGACTGTAACACCCAGGGTATTTTTTTTTCTTTAGAGGCAGGGTCCCACTCTTTCAGGGTCTCACTCTTGCTCAGGGCCCCACTCTTTCAGGGTCCCACTCTTTCAGGGTCCCATTCTTGCTCAGGTCCCCACTCTTGCTCAGGGCCCCCACTCTTGCTTAGGGTTCCCACTCTTGAACTCAATTGATCAGGAGATCCACCTGCCTCAGCCTTCCAGAGTGCTGGGATTAGAGGCATGAGCCACCGCGTTTGGCTCAATCTTCTAATTACTTTTATTTCCCAGGTACTTGGGATGGAATGAGGGTACAGCAAAATCCAAGAGAGGGGATATGAATATTCCAGTTAACAATATCAATCAATAAATTGGCCCTGTGCATCATGCTATGAAGGCAAACCTATTATCTCATGATGGATCATCTCTGGATGAGCTCCGAAGTAAGGGTTATAATATCAAGATTTGATCCTACTTAGCCTGAAACAAAAGAGAAATTCCTCCTGTTCTTGTCTGTTACAAAACAGGCAAGGCGATTTTACTTATTTAACTTCCTAAACACCAAACGCTCCCTTTTCACCTTACCTCAACTTGGTTTTTTTCATATTTACATTATACAAGATAAGCCTTCAGGACGCAAGTAAAAAAAAACTTTAGGCACTCTTATATTTGGTAGAAACTGGCTTTGCAATCAAATACGACAATTTTAAGGAGTCAAGCTTATAAAATATGATCTGAGTATAAAATGGATTGATACATACCTTACTCAGAGCTTTGCTTTTCTTGAAAAATGGTTTTTCTGACTCTTCAGTGAAGAAGATGTGTTTGTTTTTCATCTTTATTTGCTTGCGCATGTCTAGGTACTTGGACTTACGCTTCACGTTCTTCTCTAGATACCTGACCTGCCGATGACTGAAATTTGGAATTCCGCCATATCTGTGACCAAACCAAAACACACTTTAAGTTCTAAGAATATGTTTTCTTATAGGAAGAGAATGAAACTAATAATTTTCACTACTAGTTTTTGCTAATAGAACTCACCATTTAAATCTATTTTTTTGTAATGAGATGGGGTTTGCTATATTGCCCAGGCTGGTTTCTGACTCCTAACCTCACGTGATCCGCCCACCCTAGCCTTCTGAAGTGTTAGAATTACAGGTGTGAGGCACTGTGCCCAGCCTTCTTCTTTTCTAAAATTATGAGAACAAAATCAAGTTCAAATAGCTTTTATGTTAATTCTAAAGCAAATGTGAAACACTAAAGTTGGGACTAGCAAGATATCTAATCTAGAGCATCAAGTAGAAATTATATAATGGACTACAATAAAGATACAGCTAAAAAACCTATCCCCTTATTAGGGAAATATAAATTTTCTTAACAGTCACATACCAATGTGGGGGAGGCATCAGTGATAGTTTGTTTTCACATGTCACTAATCTCCCTTTCTCCCCACCATTGGCTTGTGACTGTGTCAAGGCGGGGTGCTGCCAAAGTTCTTTAACACATATCTACATGTGTCAAATTATCCTAAGAGTAGTAAATAAATTCTTAACCTAAACCAATTTAAGCTTACAAAAAGAAGCAAACTCTGATCATTAAAATGATTACGGAATGTCTGGTCTAACCACCTGAATTTTTCTAATCTTAAAAAAATAATTATCTGCTATAAAGTCTCCTTTAATTCTATTAAGTCTAAGTCCCTCTCCTATAAACTGTTAGGAACTTCAGAGTGTAACATACACTTTAGCATTTATAAAATCCAGAACAGTTTGGTTTTTGTATGTTATTCTTTTTTAAGTAGAAATGGGTGCTCTAAATAGAGGAATAGATATGTTAAACCCCAGACCAAAAAAAGTAGTAGTCTCTATGAGTGCATACTAACAAAAGCTACCTAATATTTTCAATAAAATTACGTGTGCATAGTAGTAAATTCTTCCAGGAATGTATTTATTCATTTTTTTAAGAGACAGAGTCTCACTTTGTCACCCTTGGTAGAGTGCCGTGCTGTCACAGCTCACAGCAACCTCCAGCTCCTGGGCTTAGGTGATTCTCTTGCCTCAGCCTCCCGAGTAGCTGGGACTACAGGCACCCGCAACAATGCCCGGCTACTTTTTGTTGCAGTTTGGACAGGGCTGGGTTCGAACCCACTACCCTTGGTATATGGGGCCAGCACCCTACTCACTGAGCCACAGGCACTACCAGTGGTTTTTTTTTTTTTTTTGAGACAGAGTCTTACTTTGTTGCCCTAGGTAGAGTGCCGTGGCATCATGGCTCACAGCAACCTCAAACTCTCGGGCTTAAGCGATTCTCAGCATCTTGGGGACTATAGGTGTCCCCCACAATGCCCAACTACTTTTTTAGGGATGAGGTCTCACTCTGGACCAGGCTGGTCTCGAACTCCTGAGCTCAGGCAATCTACCCGCCTCGGCCTCCCAAGTGCTAGGATTACAGGCATGAGCCACTGTGCCTGGCTTCTGCCAGGAATTTAAAAACCTACATTGTTAAACTTACAAACTTTAGTCTTAAATGATTATATAATCTACAACTGCCTTGAAGTTCCTAAAGGAGAGATAAGGATAATCTTTAGAAACTACAATATATATAATTATCAGCATACGCTCCTGAACTAATTTGAATTCAATTTATCAGCCAATCTTGACACTCCCCATACACTTTTTCTTTGCTGACTTCATAAATGTCTAGGTGTCTAAATAGATTTCTCAACTTACAAAATAGGCAGGTAGGATCTAAGCTCTCAACCCGGAGACGTTAGTCTCACTTTAGATTCTTGGTACAAGATTCTGTTACTGTGCCTTACCTACTTAGTTCAGTCTTCATGTCATGTGTGATACAATCTTCAGTTGTTCTTATACAATATCTACTTTTTAATACTATCCTTGTATTTAATGTTTGGGCGTTTAATCCCTGGGAAAACTTGGGTTTCCTATACACATACATTCACAGCAGCTTTATTTACAATAACAAAATACTAGGAATAATCCAAATGCCCTTCAGTAGGTGAAAGGTTGAACAAATTTTGCTGCATCTATCCACGGGAATATTGTTCAGCAATAAGAACGGAAGAACGATTGTCATATGCCAATAAACTGGAGGAACTATAAGGGCATTATGCTCAGAGCTTAGGAAACACCTTAGATGTTGTTAATTAGGATGATGAAATAAACACAAAGTCCCTGTTGAAAGGATTAGGTAAACATGTGTGTTGACAAGGAAGATTACCCAGGGTATGTTGTTGAGGGAAGAAATGCAAGCCTCAGAGTAGGTACAATATGATCTGGTTTTTGTGTTTTATGAAAAGTAACATGTGTACATGTACATAGTCAAAAACACACAAGTACAATTTAGGATGACAGGCCAAACTCATCAAATAATGCCTACCTGTGGGAATGATATGAAGGAAAGGTTTTCACTTTTAAGTTATTGTTTTGTTTATTGCTGATTTGACCTTTTCATGGCATGTCTGCTATGGTCTCCAGATGTGCACAGGATAGATATGGGAGACACTAGGTAAGAAGAGAACCCTGCTTAGAAGTCACAAGAGGTCAGCATAAATCTCTCCAGTAAATGATGTGATTGATCTTGACCAAGTCAAAACCTCTGAGCTGTACCTGTTTTATCTCTGAAATGGAATAACACTGGATTGCTATGAAGTGCAACTGAGTTAATATACATCAATAAATCAAATGTACAGTGATAACTCTACTATAATTCTACTAACAAAAGAGGTAACTATAACATCTCAAATGCAATCAAATACATTATCATTTATTAGCTATCTGAATACTAGAGAGCTTTAAGACAGCTGAAGTAGTTAGGATTTCTGGGACACAATAGCTTTTATGAATAATTACTTTTGTCCTGAGCCATGCTTGAATCCTAGAAGGGAACCACTGTCATCAAAGTCTGGATCTGGGATTTCATCGATGTCCAGTTCATGGCTAAACAAATAAACAAAAGGTAAATAGTCATTATTTTCAGAACCCATCACTTCAGGCAAATATCAAAAGGTAATAATGTAGCATAATCAATCCATACAAACTTTCCCTTCACAAATCCAGGAAGTCAGGAGGTGTACTTTTATCACTATTTTCTAAAGCAGATAAAGTACCCAACATAGTAATAAGCATTCAAGTCTTAAAACATGTGATTTATTTCTACTCCTAGAACATGGTTCAAATGGGAATCTCTACATTATCCTTTTGAAAGATACAAGTAAAAGCTGCAGCCTTAAAATTAATCTCCCAGAGTGATCTCTTCACAGGTTTCTCTTAAAAACAAACAAGGAAACATCTGATAAATATCAATCCAATCAAAATAATTTAAAAAGTTCTAAGAAGAATAAGGTTGGGCCAGGTGCAGGGTCGCTCATGTCTGTAATCTTAACACTATGAGAGACTGAGGAGGGTGGATTGCTTGAGCTCAGCTCAGAAGTTCAAAACCAGTATGAGCAACCATCTCTACTAAAAATAGAAAAAAATGGCCAGGCTCGGTGCCCATAGCTCAATGCTTAGGGTGCTGGCCACATACACTGGGGCTGGCGGGTTTGAACCCAGCCTGGGCCTGCTAAACAACAATGACAACTACAACAACAACAAAAATAGCCAGGCATTGTGGTGGGCACCTGTAGTCCCAGCTGCTTGGGAGGCTGAGACAAGAGAATTGCTTAAGCCCAAGTGTTTGAGGTTGCTATGAGCTGTGTCTGTGCCGAGG
>CAUYRH010131538.1:0-34224 GCA_963574655.1 Perodicticus potto | reverse complement strand
ACAGCTCACAGCAACCTCCAACTCCTGGGCTCAAGCGAGTCTCCTGCCTCCGCCTCCCAAGTAGCTGGGACTACAGGCGCCCACCACAACGCCCGGCCATGTTTTTTTTTGGTTGCAGCCGTCACTGTTGTTTGGCGGGCCCAGGCTGGATTTGAACCCGCCAGCTCAGGTGTACGTGGGCTAGCGCCTTAGCCCGTTGAGCCACAGGTGCCGAGGCTGCTGTGAACTTCTTTTGAAAATAATTTGATGAATGATTGTGAAAAATTTTCACAGTACACTTAAGATCCTCTCATAGCGGCTTGGCGCCTGTGGCTCAGCGGGCTAAGGCGTCAGCCACGTACACCTGAGCTGACGGGTTCGAATCCAGCCCCGGCCCGCCAAACAACACTGACGGCTGCAACCAAAAAATGGCCGGGCATTGTGGCGGGCGCCTGTAGTCCCAGCTACTCGGGAGGCAGAGGCAAGAGACTCGCCTGAGCCCAGGAATTGGCAGTTGCTGTGAGCTGTGATGCCACGGCACTCTCTCCAGGGTGACAGCTTGAGGCTCTGTCTCAAAAAAAAATAAAATAAAATAAAAGATCCTCTCATGGCACAGCAGTGTGCTGGCACACCAGGTGAAAAGCACTGCCCTAGAGACTCAGTCAGTCTTGGCGCTGCCATGTTGATACATCTCATTCATTACTGATCAGGTTAACCCTGGTCACTTGGTTAAGACAACATTTATGGGGTTTCTCCACTGTTCTATTTTCCCATTTTAATTAATAAATATCTTGTGGAAGCTGGGAGTTGTGGCTCACACCTGTAATCCTAGCACTTTGGGAGGTCGAGGGGGGTGGATTGCTTGAGGTCAGGAGTTTGAGACAAGCCTAAGCAAAGTGAGGCCCCATGTCTAAAAATTAGCCAGGCGTTGTAGCAGGTGCCTGTAGTGCCAGCTACTTGGGAGGCTGAGGCAAAAGGATCACTCGGACCCAAGAGTTTGAAGTTGCCGTGAGCTATGACGCTATGGCACACTATTGAGGGCAACAAAGTGAGACTTTGTCTCAAAATATATACATATATATCTTGTGTAGAGATGCTTTGAGAATGTACAAATATCCTATTTCTCACCATACTTAAATGTTGTGACATCACCAGTGGTTCTTGTCTGCAGCCATTATCACTGTAGTGTTTTTTTTTTTTTTTTTAGCTATTCTTATTTTTTTTTCTTTTATAATTGGGGATTCATTGAGGGTACAAGAAACTATGTTACACTGATTGCATTTGTTGGGTAAAGTCCCTCTTACAATCGTGTTTTGCCCCCAAACCACTGTAGTGTTCTAATGATGATTTTCTATTTCCCTCATTCCTTCTACATTTATTAATTGGAATTCTTTTATAAGTAAAAGCTGTACTTCCCCCTGCCCCCACCATATTGATTAATTTATATTAGCACGAACTAAAAAATGTTTATTTTATTCTATGGTCACACTCCAACGTCATCATTATTAACTTTGTTGTTTAAACTTCATTTTCTTTGTCTCTATGACCAGGATAATGATAACTGTCATTAGGAATTTAAAAACGTGAAAATGTCTAGTCCAAAGCACCCTATTAAATAAGTGTAAGCTCCTTTCCTTCCTTTTCTTTACAATATGTAAAGCCATGCTGGTTTGGAGGCAAGGCCACTTTAAATAGGTGAAAATCTGAATGTAATAATTCTCTTCTGATATGATGCAACTTTTCTACATTATGGTATATATAAAGCAACTAGAATTTAGTTATCCCAGTATTGCCTAGTGGAGATGATTTGAGATCTGCCTGGAATAACTATATAAGACTGATTTTTAATCAGCATACCCGTAATTTGTATGAAAATAGATGCTTGAGAATACTTGAAAACAGACTGTTCTCTTAAGTAGTCTAAGTGTTTTCCCAGAAATTTTGTTTACATTCTGAAGTTGCTTAGTTAAACTATTTTCAGAGATAGTCTAAAGCATGCCTCAACCCATCTGTGGGTCATATCACCACTGACTGAATTAGTGAAATCATTGATGCATCTTTGATTCCCAAGGTTATGGCAGGGAATGGAAGAAATCCAAGTTTAATTTAAAATTAGATTTTACAAGTTCTGGAAATTCACTTTTAAGTTCAGGTTGAATTAAAAAAAAAGACAGGAATATGGTCCTAAGGATGTGACAGTAAATAGATCTGAATGTTTAAAATAATTCATGAAATACAGTAAAATCCCCTAATAAAATTACTCAATTTACTGGAACTTTCATTTTCCACCCCATTTTTATCAGTAAGGAAAATCAAAAACATCAGATTTATTTTACAGAATAACATTGGGGCAGTGAGGTTTGCAGGCTGTCACGTGGAGTCCCAGAGATTATGTCCTACTTGGTTTGGGGTGGGACTAGCAATCTGCAGTTTCAACAGGTACCACCCTCTAAACCCCCAACACGACGAGATGCGGGTGAGATGCAGGACACAGCAGTGGTTTAAAACTTACTCTGGGGCCGATCTGAGTTAGAATCTTACAATTGCTACCTACCACTGTGCATCCTTGGGCAAATGACTTCATCTCTGTGTACCTCAGTTTCTTATTGGTAAGAGGAGGCTAATGACAATATCCGTCTCATAAGGTTGTTGTGAGGAGCAAATAAGTGGTACATACTAAATGGTTAGCACAACGCGAGAGGGTACTGGCCATTCCTATGGATAATGAATCTCTCTTTGAAGAATAGTGCTCAGGGCATATCTGGCTGGACAGAACCGTTTGAGTTTAGCCCCTACACTTTCTGCATTCCCTTACTGTGGTCATGAACATTTACTACCATCATCAGAGTCTTGACTGGCCAGCTATTAAGGATGCAAAGTGAGCTGTTAGATGGGTGGGCTAGATGAATGTGGCCAGGATTGTGTTGTCAAAATTCAAAACTAAGACATCCAGTGATTAGAAGCACCTATGGAAACAAGAGTGTGAATTGGGCAGGGCAATGGGGGATTGAAAGTTTGGACGTCCAAAGGGAGAAGGATTGGTGAACTTGGGGAAGATATGGAGTCAATTAGGGTTAAGGGCAGGTTGGGGTACAAGGAGGTGTCTGCATGACAATGTGGTGTCTGACTCATTGCCTGGAAAGAAACACAGTCGTCAAGGAAGTGGCAACACAAAGACAGATGAGATGTCAGGAACAGAAAAACCCAAGAAGAGGAATATACTTAAAAACACTGGTGATTCAAACACCAAAACGCCCAGAAGTGGCTTCTTACCTCATTAAATCTCATCACAAGATCTTCAAGGGCATTGTGCTCTCCGTTTTGAGAGGTAAGAATTGATGCTGAGATGGATGCTTTGAGGCAGGGCAGGGACCTCTGGCACTCTGGAGCACCCAAGTTCCTGGTTAAGAAGCAAAGGTAGTCGACCGGCAGAACTCTTCGGTAAATGTTCTGCTCCTGCTCCGTCAGGATGCTGGCCACTTCCTCTGGGAACTGGATGAGGGGCTGCAGATCAATCAGTTCCTTGCTGATCCCAGCTGTGCTTGAAGGGAGGGCATTGGAATTGGCCACAGATGTGCCTGGTTGGCGTTCTGAAATGAAACGACAAAAGTCACGGTTACACCAAGGTTGGTATCACCCAGAATAGATATTTACTGGAGAGCCATTCAAAATCTTGTAGGTTCCTTGGCCACGTCTTTGGTGTGGTTAATAGTTCTATGCTATCCAGCCTTTCTGATATCCGTCCTGCCTGTCCTCCTGCCCCACAGTGAGGAGGAGCAACTTCAGGGACTTGGTTTTCCATTTTCAGAAGCAGCGTTAGTCTAGTGCATCATTCCCTAATCGGTTCACTATAATACTTGGAAGAGAGAGGGTAAATGGTGGGATCACACTTATGGTGCATCTTAGAAGGGATGGATGAAATCTACTTAATGTAGAACACAAATGTTTTCACACAATACACAAGAAAATCCCATGAAGGTTATGTCGAACGGTTGGATGAAAATATTTCAGATTGTATATGAAGCCCACACACTGTACCCCATGATTGCACTAATGTATACAGCTATGATTTAATAAAAAATAAAAATTAAAAAAAAAATACTTGGAAGAGTATCTTTTGCTTCCTTAGCCTCCTTTGCTAACCAGCAGAGTAAAAAGAATGAGAGAGGGGGTGGGAATAACTGAAATGGAAGAGGACAGAAACCAGTGGGGTGGGAAAGCCTGTACACGTGCAGGGGACCTGGGGATTCAGGGTCTCCCTGCACACAAGTTTTCAAAGTGTCACGGTATGCTCTCCCATTCTCTGCCTTCGAAGACTTTGATTTCACTGAGATCTATTTGGGGATTTGGAAGAACTGAACCATCTATAAAAGGAAGGAAGGAATAGGTAACAAGAAGATGTATCTAAATAAATAAATCTTACTCCTTCATCCACAGCTGGTAGCAAGAAGTTGGCAGAGAAATGTAGGAGAGAAGGTGGCAGGTGCGTGAGATAGAAACTACCAAAGAGAGAAATTCCTAGGCTTGAAATGATTCCCTTAATTAGAGATGCCAAACATGCCTTCTCTTTATTTTGATACCCTCCCCGGCTGCCTCTTAACTTACTGCCTATAACTCATTCTTGTGTTTATTCCCTCAACAAACTTAGAAATCTATGATTAGCCCTAGAATAGAGTTTCCCAAAGCATGATCTGGTATGTGCATGAGAAACCAGTTTTGTGGTCAGTTGAATTGAGGAGCTGTCACATATTCATGTCACATTCTCTTCCTGGAGACAACTGCTATCCACCCTCATGAGGACACACCTTCCTTAACATTCAGACATCAGTATTCTATGACTCTTTTTTAATCTCTATGGCAGAAAACTTTGGAATCATCACCTCCTCTGTCTGCAGAAAATGTCTAGTCCTTGGCATTGGTCTGGTGCATAGTCAGCACTTTAATACGGCACCTGCCAGCTAAGGACTGTCTCACAAGTCACCCTAACTTTCCACCATGTGTGCTTCCCAGTTCTCAACCATCCATTCATTTCCTGGGCTTCTGTGCCAACATATGATGACACTGAACAAGTATGCTACTCAGCGATGGGATCATTGCTAATTTCTGTTATTTAACTCTAGCTAGGCCATCGGGGTAGCTTCAAATTTGACATGAAGTTATTGATTTTTCCCTGAACAACTCATTGTCTTCTTTTCCTTGGCAGCATAGCTTTTCTATTTTTCTCACACTTTCAAATCCATTTTTGCTTTCCTCATAGTTGTTCAATTGTTTCCTAATTTACTATGCCGAGACAATTAAGGCCATGGGCCAGGATGGCCCTTCAGTTCCAATGCTTTGTATTTATCCATTTCTCTTTCTTCTCCAAAAATAGTATGTGCCTCCTTCTCTGCTCCAAGGCCCACCTAGGATTGTGATTAAATTTATTCTTGTCTTCTCCAGAACTTGCCTCAGTGATTGTTCCACCTTTAATCTTTTTTCCCACTGACTTGTTTGCCTAACCAAATGTTTGGTCTCCTTTATCCTTAAAAACAAACAAATAGGACTTCCTTTCTGCTTTACACTCCAAATCCTACCATACCCTTCATTATGTACCTTCTCTTCAGGGGAGTCCCAGTCCCTGACACCCTTCCTCTGTACGTATGGCGACTTTATCTTCTAATCAAAAACCAGGCCACAGGATTGGCGCCTGTGGCTCAACGGGCTAAGGCGCCAGCCACGTACACCTGAGCTGGCAGGTTCAAATCCAGCCCAGGCCCACCAAACACAATGACAGCTGCAACCAAAAAATGGCCGGGCGTTGTGGCGGGCGCCTGTAGTCCCAGCTACATGGGAGGCGGAGGCAAGAGAATCGCTTGAGCCCAGGAATTGGAGATTGCTGTGAGCTGTGATGCCATAGCACTCTATCCAGGGTGACAGCTTGAGGCTCTGTCTCAAAAAAAAAAAACAAAAACCAGGCCACAGGGTTTGTCCAAATCAATAAAAAAACAGAAAAATGGATACCAGGTCCATTCTGAGAGATTCTGGTTCTTTGATCGTACATGTCTGTTGATGGTTGGGGCTCTGGTGTTCTCAACTTACCTCCCTTCCTAAGCAACCCAACTGCCTTTGGAGGATAGCTCTGAAAGTTCTGGATGGTATTTCCTATTTAATTAAGTGAGTTGCTCCCCTTCTGGAGGAATGTTTTCAGTGACAATCTAAAAATATTAAGAGAAAGATTTAAAGTTTGAGCAACATTGCTCTCCAGTGAGGCAAGTCTGGACTTATCTTAAACATGTTCCAGGCAAAGCTTTCTTTTTCGTCTCCCTGTAAAATCCACAGAGTCCAAATGATCACTTCTCTTTGATTCTGAAAGGCAAGCAAGTGAGTAAGGAATTGATTCTTACCATTTTAATCCATCTTTTGGACCAAACTACCAAAAATCTACTGCAGCAAAAGTGGGAAAACCAAATTATATTTGGATCTTTCTAAGATGATATTTGAAAACAATTAAAATCAGGCACATGTTTAAATCTAGACTACATGGCCCACTCTCCAACTTTCTGAAAGTTCACGTGCTATTATAAGTGACTAGACTTCCTGAAAATTGAATCAGAATGTGGCCTGATGACAGACTGTAGTTTTTAGATATTTATGATACATCCAGATATATCTACTGATAATTTACATATACTGAAGTTAGGCACACATAGGGATGTTTCTCAGAAATAACCAACTCTAAGACACAAGCTCAAACTATAGCACTATGCAGAGGAAACTAAAGGAACTCCCAAGTCTTAGGAAATAGCCATCTGCCTAACACGGAAGAGAAGAGATAACACAATGGTATGTAAAAAACGTAAGAGAAGGTTATATGTTGGGAACTGCAGTGTATTCTGATATAAATCATATGCTACAACAACGAATGATGAGCCTAGTAACTGGTGGGAAACAGCAATAAAGGAGACCTAAAAAAAATTGGCTTAAGTGATCCGGTGTAATGTGTATTACACTGGATTTATGCGAAGCATGTTTCCTTGGTTAATAACTTAGGGAAATACTCAGTTAAACATGCTTCCCCCACCCCCACTTTTTTAAACTGCAGGACTTCTCCAAGCCTTTAATAATCCCCATGAGGGGAATATAGTATCAGAGCACACTGTAGCCCTTCTCAACCTTGTCTTTCTCTGGGTCATTTACATGGGAATCACAGGCTCTTCAAAGTGTTTCCCATCACACTTAGCACTTCTCAGGGCCTGAGGAGTTTGGGGGATTGGTGCTTCCGAGAAAGCTTAGGCCTTCATGTTGCCGGGTTCCTGCGTAAAGATCTAAGGTAAGAGATCTGTGGCTTTTTTAGCAAACTGTAAGTTGTTCCCTCACTGCCAAAGCCTATATTAAGACAGATAGAGCATCACTGTAGAAAATCAGGAAAGAAGCCTTATTTTCTGTAAGGCACTAGAGAAGGGGTGTCTCATAAAGGAACAAAGGCAGATGGGGAATGATAGGAGGATCAAAACTTATATGCATTCTGGACACGTTGTCTGGGGCAGATCTAGGCATCACGTACCTCGAATGAGGAGAAACCCAGGCCAAGTCTTTGCCTGAGGGATGTTGTCTGAGAAGCCAGAGGACCCCCACAGAGACCTCCTGCCCCAGAAACCTCTCCTTCCTTGCTCCCTCCTTCTCTTCCTTCCTTCCTGGTGATCAACAACACTTGACCTTGTTTATAAGCTGCCACTCCAGAGGCTGTCCACAAATTATGCAGCCCAGAAATACCCAGGCAGGGCCTCTAAACTTGAATGAACATTTATCCTGAGTATTTGTTCACCTAATGCCCTGGGGTACAGTGCCGTTGGGCAACCCCTCCTCCAAGGTTGGTTTTTTTTTTGTTTGTTTGTTTTTTAAATCCTTGTTCAGATTCTGATCCTATCCAAGAGCCTTGGGTTTGTAAGGGAGTCCAGCAAAACCTGCCCCTTCCCATTTACTTCTCTATTTTTATTATGGTCCCTATCAGAAGTAGAAGCATTCAGTCTTTCTTGCTATGCTTCATACGCAAATCTAGAGTTTACAAAATAATCTCACATAATCTCTGCATAATGTGAGACAGTCATGACAGGTAGGAAATGCTAATCTTACTTTTTTATAAAGCTTGAGTTAAGTTGTTACGTGACTTGCCCAAGGATCCAGCTTATGAATGGTCAGCCCTGGAATTGGCAAAAGCTGAGAGAACCTGAAGATTCTCCTGGCCCAGTACCCTGCGTTACCCCCAAACCGAGCCTGCGTGATTCTGGGAGTGCTCAGTGTCCAGGGTCCAGCTTTATTAGCTGCCGATGCATCTAAATGGGTTTATGAAATGCTAAGAAGGAATTCATTCAATCATTTATCAAGTGCCTACTGTGTGCCAGGCCTCGTTTCAGGCTACACTGACACTGGGATTTACTAAACAAAAACAGATCCCTGTTCATACAGAACATCTTAGGAGAGGACATAATAAGCAATAAGCATAATGCATGTAATGATGCATATTGGAAGGTGATAAAAGTGCTATGCTGAATATCAAAAGAGGGCTCCAGGATGTGGGTGGGGGAAGGCACAGCCTTACATAGCATATATTAACTGGAATGCTATGATTTCCTCAAGATTTCTTCAAAAATGGTCAAAACTTTACCCTCCAAGATGCTCTTGGCTTGTTCATCCTAATCCTTTCTACCATCTCCACAATAGCCAATACCATAGCTCTTGCTCCCCACTATTTATTAGCCCTATGCATTAAGTAAAGCCTTTAATTCTCACAAAAAGCCCTGTAAAGTGGGTATGATTATCCCCTTTCTACAGATGATAAAACAGAGGTCAGAGTGGTTTAGCAATTTGCCTAAAGACAAATTAGGCTACTAAGAGATGGGGCTGGAATTTAAATCCAATTCTCCAAAGAGAAATCCAATTCTCTTGCATGTCCAGTATGACTCCAAAGATCTACTACACTCAGATTGAGGGATCTTCTGTGGAAGAGATGCATTCCCCCAACCAAAAAATGGCCGGGCGTTGTGGCAGGCACCTGTAGTCCCAGATACTTGGGAGGCGGAGGCAAGAGACTCGCTTGAGCCCAGGAATTAGAGGTTGCTGTGAGCTGTGATGTCACCGCACTCTACCCAGGGCGACAGCTTGAGGCTCTGTCTCAACAACAACAAAAAAAATAGATCAACATGATCTCTGAAAAAAATTCATCCAGAGAACAAAACCTCAGCATTTTGGCTCTTCACGTTTTTTTCCCAATAAATATTGCAATATCATTTTTTTTTTATTAAATCATAGCTGTGTACATTAATTTAATCATGGGTACAATTGTGTTTATATACAATTTGAAATAGTTTCATCGAACTGGTTAACATGGCTTTCATGGCATTTTCTTAGTTATTGTGTTCAGACATTTATATTCTACATTTAGTAAGTTTCACCTGTACCCTTCTAAGATGCACTGTAGGTTGTGGACCCACCAATTACTCTCCCTCCACCCATCTTTCCCCCTCCCCTTCCCTCCCTTGCCCCTTTCCCTATATTCTTATGTTGTAATTGGGATATAGCTTTCATATGAAAGCTATAAATTAGTTTCATTGTAGGGCTGAGTACATTGGACACTTTTTCTTCCATTCTTGAGATACTTTGCTAAGAATATTTTCCAGCTCCATCCATGTAAACATGAAAGAGGTAAAGTCTCCATTAAGGCTGCATAATATTCCATGGTGTACAAATACCACAATCTGTTAATCCATTCGTGGGTCGATGGGCACTTGGGCTTTTTCCATGACTTAGCAATTATGAATTGGGCTGCATAAACATTCTGATACAGATATCTTTGTTATAATGTGATTTTTGGTCTTCAGGATATATACCTAGTAGAGGAATTTTACAGTAGAATGGCAATTCTATTTTCAGATCTCTAAGTATTCTCCAAACATCTTTCCAAAAGGACCGTATTAGTTTGCCACCAGCAATGTGGAAGTGTTCCCTTTTCTCCACATCCATGCCAACATCTCTGGTTTTGGGATTTTGTGATGTGGGCTAATCTTACTGGAGTTAGGTGATATCTCAAAGTAGTTTTGATTTGCATTTCTCAGATGATTAGGGATGATGAGCATTGTTTCATGTGTCTGTAGGCCGTGTGCCTGTCTTCTTCAGAGAAGTTTCTCTTCAGGTCCCTTGCCCACCCTGAGATGGGATCACTTGTTCTTTTCTTGCTAATACGTTTGAGTTCTCTGTGTATTCTGGTTGTTAAACCTTTGTCAGAGACATAACCTGCAAATATCCTCTCCCATTCTGAGGGCTGTCTACTTGCTTTACTAATTATAATCTTGGCTGTGCAGAAGCTTTTTAGTTTGAACAGGTCCCAGTAGTGCAATATCATTTTTAAAAAGTACTTCAAGTTTTAATTAGGGAAAAAACTAGAAAAACTTACTGTATTTACTCTATCCCTTTTCCTTTGATGTGAATTCATTTTGTAGACAGTTGCTTTAAAAAAAAATCAGATTCTCAATTGTACATGTAATAGCCTTTCAGTGGTATGATTCTAATAATATAAAATAAGATAGAGCAAGAGGGACCTTCATTTCTTTTTATAAGAAATTCATAGTTGGCTCAAAAATACTAAATCTCAGGCAGAGCTGAAAATTGCTTTCAAACGGGAAAGTGATGGGTATAGAAAAAGATTAGTTAATTTGTGATTTTACCTCATTATCTGTTATTGGTTTTCAAAGTAACAAAATCAATCTTGCAACAACATGTCTGGCTAGTCTTCAACATTAGGTGAAAAAGATGAGTTCACAAAATCAATGAAGCTTATTATTTCTAAGTCAGTATTTAAGAAAGAGAAAAAAAACAGTATGTCTAAGCTACAAATTAAGACATACTCAGATATAATAATGTACGGGAAAGAAGAGCTTCAGAGCAGAAAAACATCTGACAGAATTCTTATTACTAAAAAACAACTTTTGCCCCTTGATTTCTAGAAAAATATGCACTCACTGTGAAAATGTAGAAATTATAAAGAAGCATAAAGAAGAAAATTAAAATAATCAACCATACTATACCCAAAGATAATCTCTTCTAATATTTTTTTGTGGTAGCATTTCATATTTTCCTACAAATACACCCAGTATTTACAAAATTACAATTAGAGGATACATTATTTTCTAATTTAAAAAAAAACAAATGTTGCGGTGCACAATTCCTCAACTCTAAAACTAGTCCTGTAATATTTGATTTTTACTGGCTCTGTTGTCAATGTTATGTTTACAGTTTTTTACCATTATAAATAACACTGTGATAAACAATCTTGTAAATATATCTTTGTATGTGCTTATTAATGACATTGAAAGAGAGAGAAATTCCCTATCCATACTGGGACGTTTCCAGAGAGCAGTATTTTCTCAGCAGTTCTTTTTATAGCACATTAACTAACTTTTATCAGTTATTTCTCACTAATGGTTTATCTATTTCTGATTATATTGGGTAAAAAAAAAAAAATTGAACCAAAATTCATCTGATGAGCTGTATAATGTATTCCCTTGTGGGTGGAAACTGGTACTATTATTATAACTCAAAGTTAACAGGAGGGCAAGGCTGGAGTGTTATTGGTGCATCGTTTACCCAGCTACACAGTCCTGTGGTACGGCTCACCGAGGAGATACGGGTAGTTCTAGAACTGAGCTCAAGCAGGTCACCTGAGCTTCAGAGTCTGACCTGGCTGAGCTATTTAAATGTACACTAATTACCCTGAAGACATTCTGTGTGTCTATCTTATAACAGTCAATAATAATATTCATAAATAAATATAATATTACAGTGTGCCAGGAATGGCACCACACTCTCTACAGAGATCTCACTTAGTCCTTATAGCCCCTCTCTGTGGATGGCACAACACTCCGTGAGGTTATTACTTCCACTAGCAGGCAGGGACACAGTAAGGAACTTGCTCACATTACATCAAGATCAGTGATGGAAGGAACCAGCACACATCAGTCTAACACCAAAACCCAGCCTCCCCAAATCACCACCCTACACTGACTCTTCCTTTTAGCCTCTATACACGACTGACAATCAGACAGTGATTGAGGCAGGACTGGGCCTGAATGCTCAAGCTGGAAGGAACACACAGATACCCGGGACCCATTTCCCACATTTCACAGGTCAGAAAACCATGCCTCTGAGTAGTCTAGCTTCTTGTCCAAGGCCATGGAGCTGACTGGTGGCAAAGCTGAGCTAGCGTTCGGGGCCCCTGAAACCCAGTCTCAGGCCTTGCCTCTACTCCACTGTCTCCTTTGTGGGGTACGGTCAGAATCTCAGGTGCTGTAATCTGGATAGAATCTACCCCAGAGGAGAAAAAAATGAAGCAAAGAGGAAAGTGGAGGAGTCATGAGTGAGGGGTCTCGCACAGACGTGGGGTCTCAGCCCAGCTCCATAACTGACTTGCCGCGTGACCTGGGTATGTTCTAGACAACCATGTCATACTGATGATGGGGAAGTTAAAATGAGAAAATGCATGTAAATGTTTACTACATATTCAGCTCTCAACAGTCAGCCATTTTATCATCATCATTAACTCATTTGAAAGAGAAGGAAAGAATTCTGGGGAAGAATTCTTAGAAGCCAGATGAGGAGACTTAGTCATATATCAAACCATTTCAGGCTATGGAAACTTTTGCTTTATTTTTATAACCTACAACTTGCACCCTCTGGTGTGGTGCCCACCATAATAAAAAGAAATTGTAAAGATCACATCTGTTCATATAAAAAGAAATGTCCATATCATCTTGCCACACACTGTAGGGATGGAGCCTCCAATTAACCCCTTCAAAAAACACACAAAAAACCTGCCATTCTGCAGCTCTTCCCTTAGTGAAGAGAATAGTTGTGACATAAAATATTCATATATATGTACACACACACATATGATAGATAGACGGTCTCTGCCCCCAACAGAATGAGCCTGGATCCGGGAATGGGCCTGGCGTGGGGCCAGGGGCAGCTGAGACGCCCTCCTGGGCACGGTACCATGAGGCCCCCAGGCCTGGTTGAGGTCACAATTGGTGGCTTCTCTTGCTAGGAAGATTCCCAAGGGGTGGAAAAGAGTCAGGTTTTGGAAACCTGGGCCCTGGGGGAACCTGGGGTCGCCGAGGGAGGGTGCTCTGCAGCAGGTGGGCCCAATGCGAGTTCCATGGCCTCCACGGCCTCCTGTGGCCTGGACACCTGGGGAATTGCAGCAGTTGCTAAAGCTGCTGTTGAGAAAGCTTGGCCCTGTGGGTCACCCACACTTGGTGCTCCTTCCAGTTGAGAGGTTCTGGCAGGGCTTCTCCATCCTGGGGGTGATGGTGGGGATACTTGACCATCTCAGGGTGTTTTTCTGGCTCACGTTGCTGTTCTCTGGTGTACACCGTATGCTCCTGCCGCTGCCTTTTGGGGACTTTGGGTTAGGATCTTCCATCCTGCTCACACTCTGTCCTGAACATGAGCCAGTTTCTTTTCTCTTAATATCCATATCCCTTCTAGCTTGGCATTAGCAGCAAACCCCATCAAGACGTCAGATCAGTCTCAGAGTAAAATCCTTTTAAGCTGTAATACTGCTAAGCTAGTTATGCCCATTCTAATTAAAATTGAGATGTAATTCACATATCACAAAATTTAGTTTTTGAAGTGTACAGTTCAGTAACCATTACTGTAATCTATTTAATTTAATTTATTTATTTTATTGAGAGAGTCTCAGTAACCTGGAGTTGAGTGCCATGGCATCATAGCTCACAGCAACCTCAAACTCTTGGGCTGAAGACATCCTCTTGTCTCAGCCTGCCAAGCAGCTGGGACGATAGGCGCCCACCACAATGCCTCACTAGTTTTAGAGATGGGGTCTTACTCTTGCTTATGCTGGTCTGGAACTCTTGAGCTCAAGCAATCCACTTGTCTCGGCCTCCCAGAGTGCTAGGATTACAGGTGTGAGCCACCATGCCCGGCCACTATAATCAATTTTAGAACATGTGCATTGTTCTACAAATGTGTAACACTGTACATGGCAGCAGTCAGTCTGCTCCCCTATTCCTCCCTCACATTAGCAGCCTCTGACAGCCACTAATCCACTTTCAGTTCCTAGGAATTTGCTAAGACTGGACATGTTATATAACGGAATCATAGAATACATGGTCCTTGTGACTCGCTTCATTCACTTAGCATAATGATTCCAAAGTTTATTAGTGTCGTAGCATCTATCAGTTCTTCATTTCTTCTTATGACCAAATAATATCCCATTGTATGTATATACCACATTTTTTTTATCTGTTCATTACTTGGTGAACATTTGGGTTGTCTACATTTTTTGACTGTTATGCATAATGTAGTTATGAACACTTGGTTAAAATTTTTGTGTGAACATATGTTTTCATTTCTCTTGAATACATACTAGTAGTGGATGGTTGGGCCATATGGCAACTCCTCTGGAGGATGCACAAACTGTGTTCCCACAGTAGTCACACCAATTTACATTCCCGCCAGCAATGTAGAGGGCTCCAGTCTCTCCATATCCTCATCCTTGTCGACACTTTCCCCCTGCCCCCAACATTATCCATCTTGTGGGCATGAAGTAGTATTTTATTATGGTTTTGATTTGCAAATCCTTAAAGATGAATGAAATTGAACATCTTCTGTGCTAATTGGTCATTTGTATGTCTTTCTTTTTTTAAAATTTTATTTTAAAATATCAATGGGGGTATAAATGCTTTTGTTACATACATAGCTTTTGTAATGCCTGAGTCAGGGCTATTCGTGTGCCCATCACCCAAATAGTGTTCATCGTACCCATTAGGTTTTTGCCTCTCCTGTCTTCCCCCTTTCCCCTGCTTGAGGTTCAATGACTTTTACTTCCCTCTGTGCACACGCTAGTTCCAATTTATTAGAGAGTACTTGTGGTGGGTTTTTTTTTTTCCATTCTTGAGGTACTTCACTTAGGTTAATGGTCTCCAGTTCCATCCAAATTCCTGCAAAGGCATTAATTAATCCTTTTTTATGGCTGAGTAGTATTTCATAGC
Organism: Perodicticus potto; assembly: GCA_963574655.1. Classification (NCBI taxonomy): domain Eukaryota; kingdom Metazoa; phylum Chordata; class Mammalia; order Primates; family Lorisidae; genus Perodicticus; species Perodicticus potto. The sequence goes on along the minus strand of CAUYRH010131538.1, from coordinate 19,201 downwards.
ATGTAAATACTACATTTTGTTAATCCATTCATGAATTGATGGGCACTTGGGCTGATTCCACATCTTTGCAATTGTGAATTGAGTTGCAATAAACATTTAAGTGTAGGTGTCCTTTTAATAAAATGACTTCTATTTCTTTGGGTAGATACCCATCAGTGGGGTTGCTAGATTGAATGAATGGTGGTTCACTTTTATTTATTTTATTTTTTATTTCAGATTAATAATAAGGGTACAACGATTAGGTTACAGTGTTTGCATTTGTGAAGGAACGTTCAAGTTGTAGTTGAGCTCTTCACCCAGAGGGTGTCCTGTATACCCTTACATTGTCCCCATTAGGTAAGAACTTACCAATCCCCCTCCTTCATCCCTCTCCCCTTTCCCTCCACTTCTCCCCTTCACTTGAACTTTTAGTTCTTTTAGAAATCTCATCATTTTTTACACAGAGGTTGTACTAATTTTCAGGCCCTACCAACAGTGTATAAGTGTTCCTTTGTTAGCTGTGGGTTTGCATAGATGCACTTTATCAGGTTAGGGAAGTCCTCTTCTGTTCCTAATTTTGTTGAGTGCTATTTTCATGATAGGGTGTTGGATTTTGTCAAGTATTTTTTTCTGTGTCTATTGAGATGACCATCTGGGTTTTTTTGTCTATTATTCTATTAATATGGTGTATTCCACTGATCAATTTTCAAATGTTTAACTCTATATTCACTTTTACATGAATATTTTACTTGCTAAGTACAGCGTAACTGAGAAGAGCTTGGATGAGACCAGCTGACGTTCATCGTGTATTTGTGTAATTCTGGGTCTCACTTGGGCCTGTACAGATGGCAAACTGAGACGTGACTATAACCATGACTTCAAATCACAAACACTCTGATATTTTTAAAATTCATGTTTGTTTTTAAAAGGGAAAATACATATGTTTAAAAATTAATGTCAATGTGCAGCACTCTTTATTGTTGTTTGTTATCATAGTCACATTTTCAACCCTCGACAGTGTAAGTATCAAACAACATAGTTCTATGACTTAAAAGAAAACCAGTGCATGATTTAGATTTTCTGATTTAGAACATATTGTAGCAGAAATGACCTCTACCAGGCTTTTGGCAGGTCAAAGTCACTTAATGGGAAAAACACATATGGACTTGGAAACTTTTTTTTCCCTATAAAAGAAAACAGTAATGGTACTGATAATGCTACTTGCTAACATTTATAATACCTGCTACTCAGTTAGGAATATTACTAGCAAAAATTTTACTTCGTCCTACCAGCAACTAAGATATACAATTTGTATTCCATTTTATAGCTGCAGAAACTCAGAGAGGTTAAATAACTTGCCCCAATTTTCACAGGTAGTAAGCAGTGAGGCGAGAATTCTGACCCACACCCAGGTGACTCCAAAGCCCATGCTTTTAATCATTTTTTGTCTTTTGAGTATCAGAGTTTCATTACTACAGGAACTCAAAATTGTTCATTTCCCCTTTTCAACTAAAATGGGACAAAACGCTGGAAGTCATAGATGTGCACTGTTCCACTTGATGACCAAATTCTAAGTCTAGTACTCACTGAACACTTATTGTGTGAATTCAACCTATGTGATGTACCTAATCTAGCAGTGGGCAAGGCTAGGTAGGAACTGGTTTATATCTAATTATGTGCTTAATAATTTTTGACTATGATGATTTAAGTAGGAGATCTTTACTGACAAAATCAAACCCACTTTTATAATATGAAAAAATAAGCTCATTTCAAGTGGTAATCATGATAGCTGAGCAGATGGCTTGCCAATGTACAACTCCAGGTTTGGCCTCTCACTCCGATCCAAACCTGATGCTTCTGTTGGGAGTGTTTACTCGAATGTCCCAGCATCTCCGCATTAAGACATCCATACTGGATCCAACTACCTTCACTTTTCCAGGTCTAAAATCATGGAAGCATTTGTTATTCTTCCTTGTCCTGGGCTGAGTTAGCCTCTATTCACCCATGAGTTGTCTTGAGAATTGGTCCTTTTCTGACAATTCTCATTATTTTCCCTTAAGTCCCACTTGCATGCATGTTTGACTGTCTTGTGCTGTGAAAGACTAAGAGGAATCCTGAAGAAACCCCCCTTAGGCCAAAGTCTAGGGGATTAGAAAGGCCACTGGCCCTGTGAGATGATGACCATGATGGCAGTAGGAGGTGGGAGGACAGCGGCCAGCCCGATGAAATGTATACAAAAAATACCCATGGTTTATATAGATCTGGGAGGGACTGCAAATTTCCTTTTCGAGGTCAGTTTCTCTCTGATTTGGTATAAAAGTCATAGGACCTGAATGAGCAGCTGTTGCCCTGTCTCCAGAAAGCCTGAGTGTTATCATATAGATCATTTAGTATAGACAAAGGAGGCACTGGCCCCCCTCAGCAGGACACAGATAGCCCAGGCTGTCCCACTTGGTATCTGTGGCCTCCCTGCTGGACTGCTGCCAGCTCACTGTGTAACCAGGGCTGCAGGCCTGAGAGTCTTGGACACCTTCATTCAGTATAGATGCTTCCTCTAACTGGAGGCCTCCCCAGACTATATATCAAGTGAAGGAGGTTTGCTCCGGGACCTGGGCTATGAAGTAGGAAGGACTCAAGTTCAAGTCCTTTCCAGTCTCTAGTTGCATGACCTTGTAATTAACCTTTCAGGCCACCCCATCAACTTCCTGTGAGCTGTCTGCTAGAAGGAGAACAAAACATCACTAAAGATAAGAGATGATGGTACCAATCAATTTTCCTAAATTCTTCTCAGGTAAAATAGCTTATGTGCCTGGAATGAATACTTCTGAGGTGGGAAGACGGGTGGGATCCCCATGTCATCTTCCAACAGTCTGCTAAAATAGGATACCTAGTAAATTTAGCCACAGGGCCTTGGGTTTGTGAAAGGGGGCAGGCAAGTTTGGGAGCAGAAGAGAATAGCTCAGGACAACAGATGGGCTAAAGCCACCAGCTATCTTCCCTCTTCTTAGTCTCCTTCTTCAATAATGGAGATTTTATTACTTGTAGATACTGAGCTGCATGTAGCTTTCAGAAATTGGGAAGTAGCATTTGAGTTTGAACTTGATTGCCTTAGATTAGTGCCCTAGGGTTCAAAGACTGCTTTGCATTAAGAACAGTGCTTTCTCACTGTTTTCAGCCCTAGCTAGAATAGAGTCATGGCCCGCACTCTGCAGATGTTTCCTCTGTTGTATTACATTTCCTGGAGGTAAACTAGAGGCAGGGTGAGAGCTCCATGCCAGCTCCACGCTCGTTCAGAGAGTGTTTCTGTGAGCTTTGAATTTGTGACCATGTAGGGCTTGGTTCTTAGCAGCTCTGAGCTTTGGTTTTCTCTCTCTCTGCCCATCTCCACTTTTGACAGATTGTGAGCATCAGAGAATCAGGGTATTGTTTCATTCTTCTTTAGCACAGCAGTGTCTGTCTACTGTTGAGTCCTGCTCACAGCAGGCACCAAATTGACTACTTATTGAATGAGACAACATTCATAATTCTCTCATCTGCCTCCCCCTTTTTAAAAAATGGGGTCAAAAGTGAACCTGACAATATCACTTAACTGTGAGCAGGAGAGAGACACAAAGTTACTTGACACTACACATATAGAAAACCTAAACTATTAGGCCGAAAAGAGTAACAAAGGATATTGAAAATAGAAATGGAGGTTGGGAACTTACCAAGACCCTGTCCATGGAAAATGTGAATGCTGTCTGGAATGTTTCCAAACCAGTTCCTGAATCTGTTACAAGGTCTAACTTGGACTTTAATATCCCATTAGCAGGAAAAAAAAAAAGTATTGTATAAGTTATAGGTTTAGAATGCAATCCATTTGTGGGTTTGCAACTGTGTTAAAACATTTCGAAAAGGACAAAGTGAAGACATATCAAGTCTTAGAAGGCTTGAGTTAAACAGTTGAAAGGACATTAACCAATTCAAAGACCCTTAAGGCCTTCAGCCTTTCCCCTTGGATAACTCTGAAAGTCATCCAGTGAGTTCCAATTTGGGCAGGGGTTTGTTTATTCTGCTTAGTTCAAGTCAGGGCTACAGATCCCTAATGGTTTTAATGTCCCTAAAGGTTTTCCACATTTGGGCAAGATCTATGCTTTATGTAAGCCTGAGGAAGTCTTGCTCCTAGCCTCTCTGGCCCAGCCGATTACGCCAACAGTGCTCAAATGCCCTGACTCAGGGGAGAAGTTTAGAAGCATGAGCTTCTAAACTTTGGCATGAGCTTGGAGATTTTTTACAATGGTGCTGTGTCATAGTAAAAAAGCCTCCATTCTTTTTTTTAAATTGTTGGGGATTCATTGAGGGTACAAGAAACCATGTTACACTAGTTGCATTTGTTGGGTAAAGTCCCTCTTACAATCGAGTTTTGCCCCCCAAAATTGCCTCCATTCTTAACTGACTGTAATTTTTATTACATTTCATTTTTCTCCTGGTGATGCTAAATTTTCAAGACTAGTCCTTTTCTGTAAACAGTGCCTTGCACCAGTGAAAACTAAGTGGGCTCATGCTGGCTTCTGGCCCTTTATTTTGAGTGTACCAACTCCTAATCCAGCAAAAATCATTCAGGTTTTTAATCACCTGAGGATGGAGGGTGCCTCCAGGCTATTGGCTCCAATGTGCCACTGTTCAGTCTGACTTCCCGAAAATTCAGCCTACTTAAGAGCCTTCGGCTCTAATATTTTAGGTCCAAAATTTCATCTTGCTCTCGGAATTGTAAACACATCTACCAAATGAAGCTTACTTCACCCACTGTACCATTTCTTTATTATTCCCCAGTCACATTCCTGCCCTGGTACTTTATCTCACCTGCTTTCCTTGCCTGGAACACTGCCTATATCTCCCAGGGAGACCCCAACCACAAGCCTGTGTAAAGATGACCTGCATGTGTTTAGAGATCTTCTCTCCTTTGTCCCAACTCTCAGTTCACCTGTGAAGAAATCATTGACCTGAAGTGCTCCAAAAGCATGAGCGTGTGAATCTCAGAATACAATTCAAGGCTAACAAACAGAGGTGGCTTCAGGCCTGGGGCTAGACAGGGATAAAAATGAGGGTGAAGATGAGACCACCCAGGGGTAGGGCCAGGTGTATCGGTTCTGGAGCTGAGGTGCTTCATCTGGGGCAGGGTGGTTAGTGTGGGTCAATGCCAGTCCACTGGCCAGAGGAGAATAGTGGTCCAGGGTCACCAGAGAAGGCAGAACGCTATATTTTATTTATTTATTTATTTATTTTAAGACAGAGCCTCAAGCTGTCACCCTGGATAGAGTGCCTTGGCATCACAGCTCAAGCAACCTCCAATTCCTGGGCTCAAGAGAGTCTCCTGCCTCCGCCTCCCAAGTAGCTGGGACTGCAGGTGCCCGCCACGGCGCCCGCCACAACGCCCGGCCATTTTTTGGTTGCAGCCGTCAGTGTTGTTTGGCGGGCCCGAGCTGGATTCGAACCCGCCAGCTCGGGTGTACGTGGCTGGCGCCTTAGCCCGCTGAGGCACAGGCGCCGAGCCAGAATGCTGTATTTTAATGCAAAATTTCCCAATTTTTAAGCATCCCAGCTTTCAAAGAGAAATACACATGGTCTAGATTTGGTTTCGTAAGGAACAAATTTTTGCTTCCCTGGTAAAAAGTGAAGTGAAGCACTGCTATAACTCCTGGTAGTGTGTGTGTGTGTGTGGGGGGGGCGCAATAATAGTCCACTTGGGGCTGGGCGTGGTGGCTCATGCCCGCAATCCTAGCATTCTGGGAGGCCTAGAGAGGAAGATCATTTGAGGCCAGAAGTTCAAGACTAGTCTAAGCAACAGCAAGACCTCATCTCTACAAAACAAACAAACAAACAAATAAATAGAAACATTAGATGGTCATGATGTGGGCACCTCTAGTCCTAGCTACTCAGGAGGCTGAGGCAGGAGGATCATTTGAGCCCAGCGGTGTAAGGCTGCAGTGAGCTAGGATGCCTCCACTGCACTCCAGCCTGGACAATAGAGAGAGCCTCAGTCTCAAAAACAAAAATAATACGAAAAAGTCCCTGAGCCTGGAGGAAGAAGGTATTCAACCACCCTTTCTGATCCACATCACGAGTCTCCTTCTAAGTCCTACTTCTTGGAATACAGTTCTGATGAAGTGTATAGACCTGGGTTACCAGCCATTCCTCCTTTCTGCACCTCTGTAGGAAAATTACATAGCACTTCAGCTAAAACCTTCTTGGTCTTTATTTCAAATTCAGACTCAATATCCACGACAGTTTCAAATGTAAATACTTCTATGTGAAGTATAAAGAGGGCTGGAAGGGGCAGTGCAGGTGAAACCATCTCTGTTTTGATCAGAATCATTTTTATTTTAGCTTAAACATGAGGCATTTATTTTTTTTTCATTTCAGAATATTAGCAGGTGCACATATTTTGTTTACATGCTTCGTTTTTGTACAGATTGAGCCAAAGTTGTAAGTGTGCCCTTCACCCAGATAGTGTGCACTGTATGTACCCAATAGGTGAGAATCTACCCAGCCCCTTCCTCCCCCTCCCCCAGTTTGATTTCCTTGAGATTTACTTCCATACGTATGACCACTTAAATGTTGGTCGATTACTTCCAATTGGTATTGAGTACATGCATTTGTTCCTCCATTTTTGTGATGTTTCACTTAGAAGAATGGGTTCCAGTTCCATCCAGGTTGTCATAAAAGATACTAGATCCCTTAGCCGGGCACAGTGGCTTGGATTACACACCTGTAATCCTAGCACTCTGGGAGGCCAAGGCAGGTAGATTGCTTGAGCTCATGAGTTCGAGACCACCCTGAGCAAAAAGTGAGACCCTGTGTCATGATCCTCTTGCCTCAGTTTAGGCAAGAGGATTGCTTGAGCCCAAGAGTTGGAGATTGCTGTGAGCTATTACGCGATGGCCCTCTACCCAGGGTGACAGCTTGAGACTCTGTCTTAAAAAAAAAAGATACCAGATCCCCATTTTTGTACCGAGTAGCACTCCACGGTATGTATATGTCATACTTATCCATTCACGTGTTGGTGGGCACTTGGGTTGTTTCCACATCTTTGCGATTGTGAACTGTGCTAGAATCATCCTTCTGAAACACAAATTTTACCATGCCACTACTTCTGCTTAAAATCTTCTGATGGTCTCCTATTGCTTCTACAGCCCTTAACAGGAGTCTGTATTATCTGGCAATTTGTTTTGTTTTTCCAGGCCTCAGTCTTTTCACATGTAAAAATGTGAGAGTTAAATTATATAATATTTAAAATGCACTTGTGAGCACCCACAACCTGCTAGCACTTTTTTTTTTTTTTTGGAGAGACAGAGTCTCACTTTATTGCCCCTGGTAGAGCGTCGTGGCATCACACAGCTCACAGCAACCTCCAACTCCTGGGCTTAGGCAATTCTCTTGCCGCAGCCTTCCGAGTAGCTGGGACTACAGGGGCCCGCCACAATGCTCGGCTATTTTTCTGTTTTGCCGTTCAGCTGAGGCCGGGTTTGAACCCACTACCTTCAGTCTATGGGGCCGGCACCCTACTCGATGAGCCACAGGTGCTGCCCCTGCTAGCACTTGTTGTTCTGACTTGTCTAGATCTTCTTGGCATGAAGCAGCTCCCCACTCTCCACCCCAACCACAAACTCGTCATACTTCCTGCTGTCACTGGGCCTTTGTGCACATGACTTCTGCCCAGACACTCTCCCAGCTCCTCTTCTCTTAGTCAACATCGATTGGACCACTTCTCTGCCTGGGTCACATCTCTCTTTGAGAGGGTCTCACACAGCCACCATCTCCCCTGTACCGTGTACCATCGTTACAGTTTGCCATTTATTTTTGTTATTATTTTTTTTATTTATCATATTTCTTTTTTTTATTATTAAGTCATTTGTACATAAATCATGAATACATTTATGCCATTATGGGATTCAATGTGCTGATTATTTGTACAAATCGGAGTGCATTTATTTTTTATTATTACTTGATTCCCTTCTAGTCTCTAAGCTCTGTGTGCTGGGGATAAAGTCTGCTCTCCTGCTGGTCCCTGGCAGGGTAGGTATTTAATAAGTGTTTGTAAAACAAATGAATGTTCACCACTGGTGGCCCTTTTTTCATGTGCTGGTATGTCATAACCATAGGGAAGAAGGTCTTTCCCAAAGGTACAGAGGAAATGCTGTCCTGGCTTAAGGGCTGGAGACTGGAGGTACATTCATCCCCCACCTTTACTCAGGGAAGAAATCCCAGACCCACCAAAGCAGGACTGGTGCAGAGATTGGGGCCACCCTCTTCCTTCTTTTCTCAACAGTGTGGGTTGCTTATAGAAATGAGATCCTCAGGAGCACTTGCCAACTGGCCCAGGGGTGTGATGGCACTTGGGGTGACCACAGAAATAGGTCAGAGAGAATCATTCTTTGGTCCTTTGGTCATCTGCCTCATTATGGGGCATTTAACACCTCCCAACTGGGCAGGGCTTTCCAGCTCAATGGCCAGTAAAGATCAAAGGGTAAATGTCCTTTGTGTCTCTCCATATGGGGTAACTTCTACCTCCTACCTTCAGTGACACACTGGGCAGGCCTGGAACCAGCCCAAATGATTTTTGTAAATAATGCTTAAGAAGCAGTCATTGCTGATAAATTAGCTTTTGATGTAGGTGCTGCTCACAGTATGAAATCAGATTCCTTCAAGGGTTCCTTCTCAGTTTAGACAGTAACTGTGTGTTAGCTGGAGTTGTGCAGGTGTTCCTGGATGCATGCCTTCATTCATTCCACAAATATTTTCTGATCCCTTTCCATGGACCAGGCACTGTGTGGCTTCTTTTGCAGAGTGGAACACATTTATTTACTTGGCCTATTAGCTAATGGAAACTACTGCTTCTTTTCCATTTGAATGACTGTGTTACGACTATGCAACGGTCAATGGCAAGACCCCCAGCTATCGTTACAGATTCCCCTATTGAAGAATGGAAGGAAATCACTTCCATGGATATCCTTGAAGTCCTTGGAGTCTCTAGGGCATGGAGGCAGCAAGCATGTGGGAAAATGATCAGTTTTATAGTCAGATAGACCTATGTTCAAACCTGGGGTTTTGTGTTGTTCTGTACATATGTACACACATACACACCCCTGGTGTAAATCATGACACAGGAATCCCTTTATGGGAAATAGTACTAGAATATTTTCTAGTGGTAAAGAACATGATTTTGGGTCAAATACTGGCTTTGCCACTACTGGCTGGTCAACCCCACACAAGGATTTTGGTTCTAGACCTGGTAGTCTATTCACTCACATCTTGTGACTGGCCAGGGTCTCTGAAACCTCTTGTACTCTCCATTCCCCTCCATGTTCCCAAGGTCTGTTTGAAATGGATTTTAGATGACTCTGCTTATTAATGCCAAAGTGTGACTCTGGGTATACACAGGGGCAAAACAGCCACCACTGTCACACAAGGTGTTTCTGGGGACTGTAAAATTCACAGACAGCGTCTTAGTGGTGTTGAAGATGAAATCACTCGTGGCATTAACATTATGGAAAAAAAATTTTTGAAAAAATTTATTGTTATAATGAAATAAAAAGTTAATAAGACGTCCAGTTGACTAAATATTTTAGACTTTACTGAATATGGTAAAATATCTTTTGTTAGAATTCAGTTTATCAAAAACTAAACACCCTTAAAAATGCCCTTTTATTGTTTTAACTGTTCTCTTAATTTCTTTATTATTTCTTGGTCTGAAGACTCAATTCCAACCGAAGTTTAAATAATGACTCAGACCATCTTCTCTTTTTTTCCTCTTAAATATTTGCTACTGACCCACATGTTATTATAAACACATTATAAACATATTCCATTATGTTCTATAAATGTTCCCATGGATAAGAATTTTCATAGCTCATTTAAATGAGTTTTAGTCTTTAAAAAAAATAAACAATTTAGAAACACTCAAAAGGATTGATTTTAAGCACTGAAAAAAATCTCTTGATTTTATCATAAGTAATTCATCTTTATAAAAATGTACAGTTTTAAGGGAAATACTGCATTTTGTGGCAATCATAGAAATTTTTAGATAAGAGTCCCAAATCCAGGAATAAATACTTAGCATCTTTTCCACTCTGGAGGGAACAGAGATATCAGCAGAAACAATAGAACTAAGAATTAGGTAGAATTCAGTAGAAACAACAGAAGCTTCATTGTATATGTCAGGGCTTGTGTTCCCTGGTTAAAAACCTATTCAGAAGCATTTCTCTAGACACTCAAGATGGTACAGAGACTTCTCTCTGTGCCCCTGTATCTTGTGCTTACTCCAATGATAACATTTATATCCTCCTAAAATTGCATGTTTATTTGTCTGTATCTTCCATTAGCAGGTAAATTCCTTGAAAGTAAAGACTGCATCTTGTTTACAGTTATACTCATGGTCCATAGTATTAATAGATGCTTAACAAATACTGGTTAAATCTATTGAATGAATAAATGGCCTAGTACATGGGAACTACAGAAAATCTCACTAAGGGACTTACATATGAGTGGCCCCCAGCCACTCGATACCTCCTCTCAACTGCCCCAGAGTTGCTAGTGCTCTGAGCCCACAGCCAGGATGACCTAGAGTGTGTACTTTCTCCTTGTGTGCATCTATGACTGAGCTAACAGCAGAGAATCGGAGTTAGGAACAGCAAGGAGTTGGCATGTCAACGTGCTATAATAGAGTGGTGGCAGTCATCATTATCACCACGATAGTCATCATCACCATCAATGCCCTCCTCAGATTGACCATCATTAACATAAGATTCATTGAATACATCTTAGGTCCTCAAAACTCTGCTAACTTATATACATTATCACACTTAATCCTTAAAACAACTCTATGAAGTTGTTGCTTTTATTCCCATTCTACAGATGCAGAAACTGAAGCCTAAAAAGTATAGTCACTTATTCAAGATGACAAAGCATTGAGGTTAAGACTCAGACCCAAGACAGAATGATGCCCAGCTTCAATTTCTTTTAAGCACATAGCAACCCAGAGACTGACATTCCTAATGGAGCAAAAAAAAAGTAACACTTTTCCTATTCATTTTGAGGTCTCTCCCTATCTTACTTCGACGAAGCACTAAGCCTCCCCTCTTCTGCCCTCTTTTTCCTTTGAATGTGAGGTGCAAGTGATTTCTTCATCATGGCAGCTGACAACAAGACAATTGGACAAGAGGGGCTTAAATCCATCCGAAGCTTCACGTAGGCTCTGAATACCCTTTTAAAAATTATTAATGGACTGTGTGCACATGGAAATTAAAATTCAAACAGAATAGATGGGCAGAAGATGACAAGTAAAACCCTCTCTTGGAGGTAACCAGTCCTGTGGATTCTGCCTCTATTCTTTGGCAGCTACCTCCCTACTCTAAAAAAAAATTTACATTCCTATTATTTTATACATTTCCCTTTTAAGAATAATGTGCTCAATTACCTCAGTGGCAGATGAGGAATTTGACCCACTCTCCCCATTTTTGCAAGTTATCCTTTTTAGTTTCTTTTTATTAGTAAACTTTCCTGCTTTAAATACTATCCTCAAACTTCTCTCTTCACCCTCCAATTCACATGTATCTCTCAGTTTCCACGGGGTCATCCATCTGTTCTGTACCATTCTCTAATTAAGTCTGCCTCTTTCAGGATAAACTCAAGAATGTCTTATTACAGTTCATTTTTCTGGAATGTTTAGTTACTAACATTGAAAAATCATCTTTAAGGACTTCATTTTAAATATACACCAAGTTTTGGTGGGGGAAGCCTTGGAATCTAATGATGGTTATTTATTTGGACACAGTGTTTCACATAACTATCTTGCAAATAAATTTCTGGAATATTGTCTATTCCTAGTTTCTGAATCAGGACTTCACATTTTCATGATCAGCTCAAATATAGAAAACCCAAATGCCTGTCTGGTGTTGTTATTCTCACCATTCACCTTTCTGAATTTATGGATTAGCATTTAACTACCCCCCGCCCCTTAAAGACAGAGTCTCACTCTGTTGCACAGGCTAGAGTGCCATGGCATCAGCCTAGCTAACCGCAGCCTCAAACTCCTGGGTTCAAGTGATCTTCTTGCCTCAATTCCCACCCCAGCTCCTCATTGGTTGGGACTACAGGTGCCTGCCACAATGCTTGGCCAACTTTTCTATTTTTAGTAGAGATAAGGTCTCACTCTTGCTCAGGCTGGTCTCACACTCTTGAGCTCCAACAAGAGAGCTACCTGCCTCAGCCTCCCAGAGTGCTAGGATTATAGGCATGAGCCACCTCACCAGCCTCTTCCTTCGTTCTTGTATCAAAACTTTCACCTAGAAACAGGACAGAAGATTGTCCTTTCACAAATAGTTTATGGGAGCAAAATTAGGTCATATAAAAGAGTATAATGGAACCAGTCCCCCAGCTCAAATTGGTTACATTTGAACTCCGTGCCATGTTTAGGTCACATCTGGGTATGGAGTCACATTCCTTGGTCAGAGCTAGTACAACGTAATACTCTTGGGTCACACCTGGGTGCGAGTCACCCTCCTGGATGATGTCTGACTACCTGTAGTCCTGAGACAGAGGCTTTTTGTCCTGCACCCTCCACACTTCTTGGCCCTGAGAACTACTGATACCACCTACAACTCAGCAGTCTAGTACTTAATGAATCCCTTTAGGTGGTAAGGGCTACTTCAGTAGATCTGAAACCAAATATTAAATTTGCTCTGAAATGAAGTATTGTTTTATAACTTAAGAATTCCAGATGTGATTTTTTCTATTCTTCTGATAAGCAACACGGCATTAGACCCACAGTGGGTAGTTGTTTAACAGGTATAGAACACATACTATATTAAATAAAAGCATACTTTTAAACACCAAGAAAATAATTTCAAGATCATAAAACTATTAAGTCAGGGTATTTATTTAAATAAACTTAAACCTTGGAATTAGAACTATGTACTTGCCTTCCTTGCCTGGTAGGGTAATTGTTTTGATTATGAGGAAGTCAACTAAGATGTCTTTAATAAACTACGTTATTTATGAAGTATAGTCACATGGCTCCAACCTGTGTGCATATTCCTACTATAACTTTTTATGCACAAAGCTATTAACTTTAGAAAAAGACACAAATTGAATATATGTACTTAGGTAGTGAAAGAACATAATTGAAAACTTATTACATGTTCCCATCAGAAACAAAATATTTCTTATTTTCAAATAAAAATAATGTATCCCATGATTGCACTAATGTACACAGCTATTTAATAAATATTAAAAAAAATAAAAATAAAAATATTGTATCTGTAATGTATTTTTGGTTTTCATATTAATATTTTATTTTATCTTATATATGACCAATATTGATATAGTTATTCTATACACATATACTACACACTCAACCTCATTTAAAATGGACAGTGCAATTAATCTTCCGTACTGCATAATTTAAGTGTAATTATGTTTTATCCTGGTTATATGTAATATTTAGTCCTTTAATTTAGAAACTTTATTTGACAAATTCTCTCATTATTTATCTAATTTTGGTATTTAGTGCTGTACATTACTATCAATTATCTCATCTTTTTCTTGCTGTTTTTAGTTTATTTTGCTGGTGAACATTCAGAAGAAAAAGCAGGTGATGAATTTGGAAACTTGTTCCTTATTACAAATGTCAACAATTCTTTTGACTGCCATGCTATCCGGTGATAGTCCTCAAATTCTAACAATTTTAATACAGAGAGGGAGAAGGGGACGGAGCCAGGAAATAGAAAGATCTTAATTGTATCAAGTTTGTGGAAGTCCTTGACCGGTTAGCATAAGCTCTCCATGTTTGCATTTTGAGATGGCACACCCTTGTAATCCCAGGCACACCCTTGTGGACCAAAGCCCTTAGATTGGAAATCTCTCTCGTTATCTGGAACACTTTCAATTCAATAGACAGACCATCCTCGGTAGCATCGAAGTCAGAAAACTGGCATATTTGTGTACTGATTGTTGACTGCTGGCTGTCTTTCTGTCTTTAATATCCCATAGACTGTGGAAAACCTGCAACACTACAAAACCCTGGTCAATTAAACCTTGAATTGTGGCTTGACTTACACATAATAATTGGTTGGAAAATTTCTTCTTCTGTTCTCACCTATTAGGCTACTGCAGCCCCATCTGGAAGTAATAAGTGCTTCTAGAAGAGGAGTTTCTAGGTTCTTTCTAACAGATTAATAGACCTGGGACGAAATGCCTACACGACATGCCCCTCCTTTCTTCCTAAATTATTATTATTATTATTTTTTTTTTTTTGAGACAGAGCCTCAAGCTGTCACCCTGGATAAAGTGCCGTAGCATCACAGTTCACAGCAACCTCCAATTCCTAGGCTCAAACGAGTCTCTTGCCTTTGCCTCCCAAGTAGCTGGGACTACAGGCGCCCACCACAACGCCCGGCCATTTTTTGGTTGCAGCCGTCATTGTTGTTTGGCGGGCCCGGGCTGGATTCGAACCCGCCAGCTCAGGTGTATGTGTCTGGCGCCTTAGCCACTTGAGCCACAGGCGCCGAGCCCTCAATTATTTTTTATTGTGATAAAATATACCTTACATAAAATTTACTCTCTTAACATTTGTAAGTGTACAGTTCAGTGGTATTAAAAGTACATGCATACTGTTGTGCAACCATCTCCACCACTGATTTCCCAAACTCTTCTCATTTTGCGATACTGAAACTCTGTACCCATTAAACCCGACCTCCCCATTCCTCGTACTCCTATGCTCTGGCAGCCACCTTTCCACTTTCTGTCTCTGTGATTTTTACTGTTTTCAGTATCACATATAAGCAGTATCATATAACATTTGTCTTCTTCCCCTTCCTTTTTCTTTACCCTTCTCAATTCCATCTAATCAAATATGATTTCTCTCATGGAAGAGGTCATTCTTTTGACTTTTTCTTTTCCCTTTATCTCTGGGGAAAAACGAATTTAAAACTTGTTCACCCTCTTTCTGCCCTTCCTAATTCCATTTATAAGTATTCTATTTTTAAAAAGAAGGAAAAAGGTTACTGGGATAATTTTCTGATTCATCCATGTAATATTAGTTTTGAAGTATAATTAACCATAGTGAAGATCTATAGCCACCAATATTTAAAAGTTCTGAAATGGTAAAACATTCTTCTCAAAATCTCCACAGAAGTGTTTACTCTGGTTGGGCATAGTGGCTTACACCTGTGATCCCAGAATTTTGGAAGGCTAAGGTAGGAGAATCACTTAAGACTAGGTGTTCATAGGCTGGCTGTGGTGGCTCGTGCCTGTAATCCTGAGCACTCTGGGAAGCTGAGGCAGGTGGAGTGCTTAAACACAGGAGTTTGAGACCAGCCTGAGTAAGAGTAAGATCCCCATCTCCACTAAAAAAAAAAAAAGAAGAAGAAAACTAACTGGGCATGGTAGTACATGCCTGTAGTCATAGCTACTCTGGAGGCTGAGGCAAGAGGATTGCTCGAGCCCAAAAGTTTGAGGTTGCTGTGAGTTATGATGCCATGACACTCAATCTCCGGGTGACTGAGTGACACTCTGTCTTAAAAAACAAAAAAGACCAGGAGTTTGAGGCCAGCCTGGACAACCTAGCAAGATCCCATCTCCAAAAAAAAAAAAAAAAAAAAAAATTTAAAAACTAAAAATAAAACTTTAACTTTTTATTCATTTTTAATTAAAATTATTTCCCCTCAACAAGATATATCTTTTAACTCCAGTGCTTTTTCTGGTAGGCTGATGTTCAATACTCCAACAACAGTGTTTTTCTTTTTATTCCATGGGAAGTGTACAGATTTCAATTGTGTTATGGGTTAAAGAGGTTTTTGAGGACTAGAGCCTGGGAGCCAAATCAAAATGTTTAATACTGCTTTTCTAGGAAAGTATTGTAAATTCCACACAGCTGCTGAGAAATGAACTTATAAAACACAACCCATTTATCAACTTTAGACTGAGCGTATATTATACACTCACCATAGATTTTCATTGGCGATTCAGAACTGAAAGTGGTTGGCCAAATCTAAGTCACAGGACATACAGTAAACAATAAAAGAAGCAGAGAACCAAACCACAGCAGCCAGAAAGTTCACCAGGTCCCCTGGCAGAGAATACGGCCATTGAGTTCAAGACCCACTAGCCAGTATGCTGATCCTGGAGATTCTGTGAACACTCTGTGACTTTGAAGACCCATCAGCTTCTTTGTTAACTTCATTAAAAAAAATTGACAGGTAAAAATTGTATATATTGGCTCGGCATCTGTAGTACAGTGGTTACAGTATCAGCCACATGCACTGAGGCTGGCAGGTTCGAACCCAGCCTGGGCCTGCTAAACAACAATGACAACCAAAAAATAGCCGGGCATTGTGGCTGGTGCCTGTAGTCCCAGCTACTTGGTAGGCTGAGGCAAGGGAATTGCTTGAGCCCAAGTGTTTGAGGTTGCTGTGAGCTGTACCGCCACGGCACTCTACTGAGGGCAACACAGTGAGACTCCGCCTCCAAAAAAAAAAAATTGCATATATTTATCATACACAACACGGTGTATTGAAAAATGCATATGTTGTGGAATGACTCAGTTGAGCTAAACGTAACACTTGACCTCACTTATAATCTTTTGTGCTGAGAAACGCACCTGGTTTGGGGGTGCATATTTCCTTCCACTGCATGTTGAAGAAACATGTTTGACTAAGGCACATAAAGACTTTGAATACCACATGGGAGGATGCTGAAATTGAAAAATGTTTCTAAGAGAGCAAGCCAGAACTACAGAAATAAGCCTGGAGAGGAGCAGGAGCTACCCGAGGTTATCAGAAGTCACCAAAGAGCTGCAAACAAAATGTTAAAGAAACTCCCAACTCCTGCATAAAATGCTAGCTGTGTAAAGATAACACATTAGCTGAGGGTCCAGCGAGTCTCAGAGCTGGGAATGTTGATCTATGAGGTTCTGTTCCAAATGGGGAAGTAGCAAATGGCAATCAAGGTCAAGCTTTTGCTGAGGCAATAGACGCACCAACCAACAACCTCCTCCTTTCTCCCCATAGGTCTGTGGAGAACCAGAGGCATGTGTGCCTCAGTTGGGGAGCATGGAGATCTGTCCTTAGCAATTAAAGGAGAAAGAAGAATGTGGCTTTTATTAGCTTTTGTTTGTTTGTGTGTTTGAGGTCTCGTGTTTCAGGCCGAGCTGTTCCTCATATAGAACATTAACTCCCTCTCCAGACTCTTTGAACACTTAGATTACTTCCACATTACAAGGCACTTAACTCTGCAGTTTCACATTATTCTTTGATCGTGGGGTGCATTCAAATCTGGTCCCTGTGTTAGGATCATAAAAATGTCTAATGCCAGTAAACTGACTTATTCTTCATTAGGACCTCCCATAACACCTACCCTCTGTGGTCTGCAGAGTGGGTATCTGACAGACACAGGCTGATTAACTAGTAGGACGAGGTCCTTATGTTATAAGCACTAAAGTGAGGCCATGGCCACATGTCAGTCTTAGTCTAATTTCCTGGGAGGAGCATGAGGGAGAATGTGAGGCTGGCAGTCTCTGGGGGCCACATCAGAGTGGAGAAACCTTGAATCCTGTGCAGAGGGATTATTTGGCACCTAGAGACTGTAACTTCATAACAGCAGGCACTGTCTTTTTCCCTTTACAGTACCTAGCACCTAGTAGGGGCTCAAAGAAATAGGTCAAATGGATGAAAGATATATGACACCAAGTTTCTTCCCACTAGACTCTTGGGTCAGTGTTCTCACAGGTTGTGTTTTTCTTCTTTAATCATTTTATAACTGATCCCCAGAAGTTAAGGCAACTCCAGAAAACAAACCAACACGGCAGCCAACATGGCACACCCAGGGGGCTAGTGGTGTTTTGTTTTGTTTTGTTTTCTTTGAGACAGAGCCTCAAGCTATCGCCCTGGGCAGAGTGCTGTAGAGTCACAGCTCACAGCAACCTCCAACTCCTGGCTTAAGAGATTCTCTTGCCTCAGCCTCCTGAGTAGCTGGGACTGCAGGCACCCGCCACACGCCCGGCTATTTTGGGGTTGTAGTTGTCATTGTTTGGCAGGCCCGGGCCAGATTCGAATCCGCCAGCTCTGGTGTATGTGGCTGCCTTAGCCGCTTGAGCTATAGGCACCACCCCGTGGTGTTCTTTTTGAGTCTGCACAGTGTGTGTGGGGGAAGGTGATGATGAAGCAGGAAGGTCCCTGGCCCACCAGCCCTGACCAGGGACAGGGCTGCTCTCCTTGGGGCAAGTGGCCAGATGTTAGACTGTGCTGTTGGCAACCCCCAGGCAGTGGAACGTTGCTATACTTGGTCCCTGGCCGGCTGGCAGCGGCCTGCCAGGGAAGGCTGCCAGGCGGCTTGTGACAGTGGTGCCCTGCCTATCTCCAAGATGCTTTGGGGCACTGCCATGTCTGACTTCTGACCTGTCTTTCAGCTATTCGTGGGAAGTAACCGGGAGGTTCAAATACTAAGGGACCCCATTTTTCCACTGGCCTTCATTTTTCAGCAGGATGCCTGCCTATCATATCCTTTAAGATGGGAGTCGTTGGAAGCTGGGCTTTCTGGCCAGTAGGAACCTATGGGTTCTGTTCATAAAGGAGATGGACACTTCA
Source organism: Perodicticus potto (assembly GCA_963574655.1). Taxonomy (NCBI): domain Eukaryota; kingdom Metazoa; phylum Chordata; class Mammalia; order Primates; family Lorisidae; genus Perodicticus; species Perodicticus potto. The sequence goes on along the minus strand of CAUYRH010131538.1, from coordinate 602 downwards.
GTCTGCTCCCAACCACGAGTTTCCACTGTAGCCACGGGGCTCGTATCTGTTGACTGCATCTGATCACAGTAGTTGACACTTGTCATGGACTACCATTAGGAGAAACCACCTTCTGCCTGAATAATTGTTTTAAAAAATTAAAGATAGCATTTTAGCCATTTACTCCTTTTTTGAAAAAGAAATTTCAAAATCTTAATGATTATTATTTTGAATGTTTTCACTTTAAGGGATTTTAATAAGAAACCACCTTTTTGTATTGTCTTAAAGCAGCTACTCTTACTTCAAGTCGCTGACATGTGAACTTAATTTCCCATCAGGCGATGTCTACATGGTAATATAGATTCTTCTCTGCACTCAAAGGTGAAAAGTTAAAAGCAAAGTTCCAGACATTACCTTTCAGCATCATTCGTCCGGTGGATCCTCCAAAAGTGTTGAGAAGGCCACTTCTTGCTCCTAAAGACGTGGTTGCTTCTAGCAGAGAACCGGTGATGTACTGAGACAGAGAAGTCCTGTGGAGGGTGGCACGGTACTCACATGCCGTGTCTCGGACACATGGCTTTACGCACGGACCAACACTAATCCTTCCATGGGCTGTCTCAGAG